>JAOXYM010000012.1:25920212-25935314 GCA_028567055.1 Leptatherina wallacei | reverse complement strand
ATGAAAGCATGGACTAGTTTTTCCAGGTCCTGCTGAGACATCAGATCTTTTAACCTTGATATATTCTTAAGGTGATACTAGGCAGACTTTGTGATTCCCTTAATGTGTTTTTCAAAGTTAAGGTCTGAGTCCATCACTGTACTCGGGTTTCTGGCCTGGTTGGTGGTTTTTAGATGTATAGACTGAAGCTCAGTGGTGACCTTTAATCACTTCTCTTTGGCTCCAAAGACAAACACCTCAGTTTTGTTTTTGTTTAGCTGAAGAAAGTTCAGGCTCATCCAGTCATTAATCTCCTCAATGCATTTAAGAGCCTGTACTGGGCCTCTGTCTCCTGGAGACATCATAATATAAATCTGTGTGTCGTCTGCATCGCTATGGTAACAAACTTTGTTGTTATTTATTACCTGTGCCAATGGGAGCATGTTGATGTTAAACAGAAGAGGCCCCAGGATGGAACCTTGGGGAACTCCACATGTAATTATTGTCTGCTCAGATGTAAAGTTACCTATTGACATGAAGAACTTTCTATTCTCTTTATGTTTTGAACCAGTTTAATACAGTACCAGTGAGGCCCATCCAGGTCTCCAGTTGCTGAGTGATGTATTGTGGTCAACCGTATCAAATGCAGCACTGAGGTCCAGTAAGACAGACATATTTCCACTGTCTGTATTCAAACATATGTCATTAATGACTTTGGTAAGAGCAGTTTCAGAGCTGTGGTTCTGTCTAAAACCTGACTGGAAGACATCATAGCAATTATTTCTGGTTAAAAAGTAATTTAGTTGATTTAAAAAACGGCTTTTTCAATTATTTTACTTAAAAACGGAAGAATTGATATTGGCCTGTAGTTAGTAGAGGCTTGATTACAGCGTTTTTTCAGCGCCTCGGGTAAGATGCCCGAGATTAAAGACATGTTCACAACCTGTAACAGATCTGGCTCCATAACTTTTGAGACCTTTTTGAAAAAACCTGTGGGCAGGATGTCCAGGCAGCAGGAGGAGGAGTTCAATTGATGTAAGATGTCCTCCAGGCCTTTGCTGTTAATGGGATTAAACTAAGTCATGGTGTTAAAACTAGTTTTCAGTGGACATGGTATATTTCCTGCTGTTAATAAACCAACCCTTATTTAAAGAATTTAAAGGATTTACATTTCCATTCTGTATCTTGCAGAACTGCTTGACAGTCAGGGACTGGAATCAACCAGTTTCTCTAATAGTTGTGGTGAAAGTTTCCTCCTTGTTTCAGCCAGCAAAGCTTTCAGATTATCACTAGAGAATGGACGAGCCAGCATACGTTTGTCTACAGCATCCGATAGGTGCTCTTTGGGACTGAGGTCAGGTCTATGGGAGAGTCATTCTACGACTCCGATGATGGTTGACTCCGAAGCAAAATATTCTTTTTGTTGACAGCTGGTATGCTTTGGATCATGATCCTGCTGGAAAAGTCTAAAATCTTTTTTTATTTTCAGCTCATTTCTTTTATGCCTGCATCTGAAATTCCTCTACCATAAAGAGCTCAAGATTCCATCAATAAATACACTGTAAGAAAAATAAACCCAGACTTTTCACTGTTTTTCTTTCAAGCTTATTCATATAGTCTGCTTTGAGTACCTCCTCCAGCTTTCTCAACAAAAACCTTCTCCCATTATGTCCATGTAGTTTGAGTTTGACCTGATCTGGAACAATCTTTTGTTTATTTTTAGACCTGTCGCAATAAGTCAATTAATCGCATGGTTAGAAAAAGTAAGCGTAATAAGTTTGCCGGCCGCAATAACTTTAATTTTCTCTCTTTCCCTCTCGCCCCATGGTCTCGTACGATACAGAGTGTAGCAGGAAATATTTTTTTTGCTACTTTTTTGTTTACAAAGGTACTAACTTGCAGTTATGATGGTTTTCCCTGTCTGAGCTTCATTTTTTAAATATTTTTTGAAGGGCAATTTTGTGTACAGAGACTTCATTATCTATTCATTGTTTTTGGTTGTGTTTGGTTTTCATTCAAAAAAGACTGAGAGTCGCTTGTATTTATTCTTTTTGTTTAGTTATTTGAAATTTCTTCCAGTGAAAATGTTTTTTACAAATGTAAGTTTATTGATCTTTGAAAGGATGTACTTGCATCACTAAGGCATCATTATATTAGTTGAAAATGGTCTCAAAATGACATTATCGCTTTGCGCAATATTATTATTTATCGCAATAATTTCTGAGACAATAAATCGCACAGCAAAATTTCGTATCGTGACAGGCCTGTTTATTTTTACTTTACTTACAATAATGCCACTTGACAGTGTGGTGCTCAAATTGTGATATTTTTCATGGAATTTTACCCATTCCAAATAGATAAATATTGTTATACAATAATATGGGAAAACGCACACACTTTCATGTTTCAGGACATGGTAAAGAATTAACTGTTCCTTACTGTGCCTTTTTTAAATTTGATTTGACTTCACAGGACATTTTACTTTCTGTCATTATTTTACATAAATCTAACCAAAAAGCAGAAGTAACAAAAAACTAAGTACGTGTCATGATTCAGAAGTTTATATCCCTTTTGACATGACAACTCAAAGTTGATTGTTGTCTCTCTGATGTTATCAGTCTCATTAATGTGGAGGAATTTTGACTTTATTTTAACTTTGCTTCAGTTCATTGTTGTTTTGAGGCATTTGTTTCTGCACAGCTGTCAGAGTCCCACTACTACAAAGGTTGAGGTCTGCACTTTGGACCATTGCAACACCTTGATTTTGTTTGTTTTTCCAGTCATTCTATTGTAGATTTGCTGCTGTGTTTGGGATCATTTTCTTGTTACATGACCCAATTTTGTAATCGGACAAATGGCTTCATATTCAACTCCAGAATACTTTGGTATACAGAGGACCTCATGGTTAAATAAATGAATGTCTGCAAAACCAGCACAAATCATCAGTCCTCCACTACTGTGCCTTAGAGTTGGTATGATGTGTTATGCATAATGTTCTGTGTTGATGCACTCATTGAAATGGAAATTATAGTATAACACTTCCAAGATTGATGGACAGTAACAAGTGCTTCTTCTATTTCATTGCTAATAGCGTTCCTCCAAGGTATTGTGCCAGTGACTATAGAAGAAATGGACAAATCTTAAGACCAAATGACCCATAGGTTTCTGAAGAGCTGAAAAGAGGCTCATTGGGAGGTTCCACCCTTTGCCATCTTGGCAGCTTCACGAGGCTCGTCACTCCCAGAAAATAAAAAAAATGGGCTGAGGCAGGCGCTGAAAGAGGGACTGTGAGCATTCGGATAGATGATTAACACCCATCAAACTCTGAGCCGCCTGTAGCTACAAACTAACAAAGCTAACCCAGAGCCAACGAGAGCTAACCAGCTAACGGAGGTAGGTGGTAACTTGACCTATTAAGCCTAAAATGTTGGGTTTTTTTTTGTACCTGGTTGTAAACATGTTTATTTCTGCTGTGAAGTTGGCCTTCTTAACATTGGAGTCTATGGGGATTTGCTCTGTTTTGGAGCCAGCCCCTAGTGGATGAGGGGGGAATTGCAATTTTTGGCACTTCCGCATAGGCTTCACATTTTTACCCGGAGGTTAACGCACATCTGCATGCTGCAGACCAGCAAATTGCCAAAATAATTTTCTAATCAACTGCATTTGATTAGAAACAACAAGCTGCTTCTTACCTTCTTAATTCCACTGGAAACTGCAAAAGTGGATTATTTGTTTTTCACACACCGCTTCTACATTTTGGCTTAGTGTTTGTTAAATAGTGACCTGGTATAATATGTTTGATTTATGAGGTGGCATTTGCCTTTATTTTAGGACATTTTAAGGATTAGATGATTGTAAATGCAAATCTTTAGAATTGCATTTATATTTTACTCAAATACTAAAGGTTTTGTCTAATTTATTGGAGCATGTTTGGAGATTGTTTTGCATCATTGTCTGACTTGGTAGGAAAAAATACCCCTCTAAGCCACAGGGACCATAAACGCGCCACAGCATAGCCAGCTGAGACATATTGTTTTCAATTAGTTCCAGTGAGGTAGGATTTGTATTTGTTTGCCCTCAGCTGCAAACTTGCATGTATCCATATTCTGACGAGTACATTTTTGGCTTTTAAAATCGTTTTTTTTTACAGTAAGTATCGATTAGTTTAGGTCACCTCCTTGCACCTGGATCACAGGTGGCTGATACTGAGCATCAAGCCCAATTAGTGATTCCTTTTTGAAGAGTTAACATGGAAGAATTTATATTTGGTGGTAAATTTAACACCTTTTAATGAAGGAAAGGCATCTGAAATTTATTACTGAAGTACTGGTTTTGAAGAAATCAGTTCTAGCTTAATAGCAGGTTATCTTGTATTCTTTAGGAATGTATGATAGAGAGACCGCTCACAAAACAATGTTGTCATGAAGCCACAATTCAAATAAAGATTTAGTCACTGAATTGCCGAAACATTCGTGATGCTGTTGAAGTCTGTTGGTCAGCTTCTGTGTTCTATTTAAAGTCTGATTGACTGCTTGTGCTTGACCATATTTATGTTCATATCCAAACAACCAACGTCTGCTCAGGGAAACGGCACAGCAGACAGGTAGATTGTAGTCGAGCTTCCTGCTTATAATAAATCACTTTTTAGTTAACTTTTTCCTCTTAAGAGAAGCCCAAGACATCTAGATTTGCTCTAAAGTTGTTACTCATTGTCTCCAGCTGTGTCCCAAATCCCTTCTTGCTTTCGTTGCATCAAGTCAGGTTTCACACAGACCTGGACATAACTTGCCTCCTGTGTTGTACACAAGCTTTTGTTACATAGCTACATTCAGGACAAACACATTTGTTGTCTGCCAAGCGAACTCCTTTATTGGTGAATTTACAACTTTAGCATCCACGTGTTTGAGGCAAGATGTTTGTATAATCTGTTACTAATTTAGGACACATTCAGAAATGCGTCCTGGCAAAGGGAGTTGAAATATTTGCCCAGTTTAAATTATTTGGAGTCTCTCTGGATTGTAAGGTTGTTTAAACAAAGCAACGATGATCATGAGCTGGTATGAGCGCAGCTTCCACAAACATGACACCAGCTCATCTCTCGGCAGTGTGAGATGAAAAGCAGTGCTTGGTAACAGAGTAACACACTTACTTTTTTTTTTTTCCCCCACTGAACACAATCCCAGTTTTGACAAGGTGAGTGTTCTGTGTGATGTGAAGGGATAATATTTTCCTTATTTGGTTCTTCTGATCTCTGTATAAATGCAGAAAAGGTGCCTTTAACTGCTTCATCTTTGTTTGTGCCAAGGACTTGACTGTAGAGCTCCAACCACCCACACAGTCTTTTTTTATCAGTGCCATCGTTGTTGCAGCTCACAGGCACATTGGAGTTAGACCTAACCCAACTACCACACACAGGAGCCATCTAGTGGAGATGTTAGTTGGCGACTGGAAGCATTTAGTTCAGTGTTTGTCCTGCAGACTTGTGTGTGGAGAAGTTTTGCACAGTTGTCCGCAACCAAATGTCACTACAGTAAAGACAAAATACTTGAAATTGCAAGTGAGCGCTCATACTTTGATTTTAAACATGAATAAACAAAAAAATTCTGTCTATTTAACATTAAGCATGTATTGTCTAATAAGGAAAAGTAGCCTTACCTTCATAACTCCAAGTATTTTGAGTGAATCTTAAATGGCAGAGAGGGATTTTACTGCTCAGCTACTTGATGTGGTCTCAGTGTTTTCTGGTGCTGGGGGAATAGCCTCTGTGGAAAGAATTCCTATTTCATGGAAAACTGGAGCCATCACTGCACACTGACATGCCTTACTTTTCTCCTCCCTCCTTCCTTTGTCTACAGATTGAGCTGTAAATGTGTCAGCATCAGAGAGCTCAGTATGAAGAAGTCGGTCCGGCCAGTGGCGAGTAAGGTCAGCGGAGATCGAGGGAAGTCGGAAGCTACGTCCGCCACTGGCATCGGAAAGTCTACGGCCAAGAGTGCCACCACTGCCTCTCTACCGAAGGTAAACCTAATCGTTTGTTTCACCAGTTAGCAGCTGAGATGCCTGACTGTAATTGTATCTCTTTGTGTGTGAATATGTTGGATTTTTGTTCTGTCAGGTGAGAAGCAATGATGATCTTTTAGCAGCTATGGTTGGAGGGAATCCTGCATCAAATAGCGCTGCCACTAAGACCAAGAAGACCGCCTCTACTGGAACTAGTGCGAGCAACCTAGATAGCAAGCCAAAGACATCATCAGGTATGTGAGATTTCTCAGGTAAACAATCTGTATTTCATCTTTTGTCATTTAAATAATGAAAAATTAACCTTTCCGTCTCAATAGGTAGCTTATCCAAACGGATACCATCAACGACTTCCAAGGAGCCGAGTTCAACAAGAGATCGCCTTCGGACATCCAGGACGTCAGCTGCTAAAAAGCAGCTGGCACCAGCGGGAGATGTGGCCTCAGGAAAGCGCTCTCGGAGTCAGATTGTGGCAGAATCTGAGGGCCGTATGAGCAAATCCAAATCAGATGGTCAAATCAGTGATAAAGTGGCTCTAGAAGCCAAAGTAAAAGACCTGCTAGGTTTGGCTAAGAGCAAAGATGTGGAGATCCTCCACCTTCGCAGCGAACTGAGGGACATGCGGGCCCAGCTTGGTATTGGGGCGAAGGGAGTGTCGCTCCAGGAAGAAGTTGGGGAAGAAGAGAAGCCCCAGGTTTCAGCTATCACAGCAGCTGATGTGGAGTCCACTCTGATTCTCTTACAGGAGCAGAACCAGGCAATCAGAGAGGAGCTCAACCTGCTCAAGAGTGAGAACCGCATGCTTAAAGACCGGCTCAATGCACTCGGCTTTTCTCTGGAACAAAGACTGGACAGTTCTGACAAGCTATTCAGCTACCCTTCCCTGAGCCCGGACCTGGCCACGGGCAGCACACACAGCGACGGTGGCTGCACAGGTACTCTGACCTCATCAGTGGAAGGCTCTGCACCTGGCTCATTAGAGGATCTGCTCACAGGACACCAACATGGAGGCTCTGCAGACAACCTTGATAGTGAATCCAGTGAGGTCTACCAAGCTGTCACCTCCAGCGACGACGCTCTGGACGCTCCATCCGGGGCGTCCTCGTCATCTGAGTCCGAGTGCGCTCCGAGCATGGAGCGCTCAAGAAGGGGCAGCAGTGGTAATGCCAGTGAGGTGTCAGTAGCTTGTCTGACAGAACGCATCCATCAGATGGAGGAGAACCAGCACAGCACCGCTGAAGAGCTTCAGGCCACCTTACAGGAGCTGGCTGACCTGCAGCAAATCACCCAGGAGCTGAATGGAGAGAACGAGCGACTTGGTGAGGAGAAGGTCATCCTCATGGACTCCTTGTGCCAGCAGAGTGACAAGCTGGAGTTGTATGGCCGACAGATTGAATACCTGCGCTCACTGTTGGATGAGCATCACATATCCTACGTTCTAGAGGAGGATATAAAGAGTGGCCGCTATATGGAGCTGGAGCAGCGGTATGCAGACCTGGCAGATAATGCCCGCTTTGACAGAGAGCAGTTGCTAGGAGTGCAACAGCACCTGTCCAACACTCTGAAGATGGCTGAACAGGACAACGCTGAAGCCCAGGAGATGATCGGCGCACTGAAGGAAAGGAACCACCAAATGGAGCGCATCGTGGATTCGGAGAGGCAGGATCGAGCCACCATGTCGGCGGTGTTGGATGAGTACAAGGCAGCGGTAAGCAACGACCAGGCGGAGCTGAGCCGCTGCAGAGCCCAGCTGGACCAAGAGAGGCAGAGGGTGGCCGAGCTGTACTCTCTTCACACCGCGGGGGACAAAAATGACATCTGCCAGCTGCTGGAGGGGGTACGACTAGGGAAGGAGGAGGCTGAAGCCAAGGCTGCAAAGATGCAGAAGGAGCTAGAACAAGCACACACTGAACTCAGCCGGCTGCAGGAGACTTTCAGCAAGGTTGGTTTAAATTGGAAGCTAAATTGAGATGTTTGACCTAAATGAAACTTTAATATAGAGTGGAAGAACGCAGGAGATTCTGGGTCACAAAAATGACTACAAATTCTTTGTGTTGCACATAAAGCATTGGCTTTCTACCTTTTGGAAAGAATAGTACTCATTGTTCATTTAAACCTCACAAATCTAACACAAGACAGACGTGTGAAGAGGTCAAATTTAGATGCACAGTGAATCTGTTTTTTTTTTTTTAAACTCTGCAGAAGCTTTGTTTCCCATAAGTCAACTAATTATCTCATAACTTGCTGATAATTAAATGAAGGATACTGTTCATCCTGCATCTGCAGCTGGACAGAGAGTACAGAGACTTCCAGGAGCAGGTTCGGCAGCAGATGGCCGAACAGGATCGGACACTGGAGAAGCAGCGTGTGGAGCTACAGGAGAAAGAGACGGAGATCGCCGACATGAAGGAAACCATCTTTGAGCTGGAAGATGAAGTGGAGCAACATCGAGCTCTCAAACTCCACGACAACCTCATTATCTCAGACCTTGAGAGTAAGTAGGCTGGAAACACTGAGTGGAAAGTTATCTCTAAAACTTTAGTAAGAGAATTATTCACCTGTTTACTCCAGCAGCCTCTGATCATTTAGCGATCATTGTAAGAAACCGACTCTAATATCTATTACGAAAGCTTTTACATCAGTGAGATTATATGTGGTATTGATGCAGCCTGTTCACAATAATGCCAGTAACATGCATTTCTCTCTTTATTTTAGACTCTGTGAAAAAGCTGCAGGACCAAAAGCATGACATGGAGAGAGAGATTAAGATTCTCAATCGCAGACTGAGGGTAGGTTGATGCTCAAACTGAAATAAAAAGAAAAACCCTTCTGTAATATTTAAGGCGGGTGCTTGATGGGGACGGGAATCTTCAAGCTGTACGATTCAGATGGCTGAAATTTGATAAAATATAAAATAATTGATGCTTTTTTTTAGTTTTTTTTTTTCTGTACTTATACTTTCTGAGGGGAAATGTGTAACATGGTTTCTCATATTTATCATGACAAACAATGAATAAGAAAGTCACTCATGTACTGGTTTTCGCCACATAAGAGCAAAACATGGAGCTGCCTCAAATCCAAGCGGTCTAGTGATCACATCTCTATCGGACCTTTTACTGCGTTCTTCCACATGTGACTGCGAGACATTTCTCCTGACCAGAGTTGCCTATCGTCCTATACACATGTATGTTTTAGGTGTTTTCCCACAATGCCCTGAGTTGAACCCGTAATGCCCTTCCACAATTTTGAGTTCTGCCTTTTGTGCTCCTCAGCATTGTGTTTATTAATTAACAGTTAAAAATGATATATTTTAACATTTGTACATCAATTCAGAATCGTCCATGTCCACATCGTTATGACCAAACAACTTTCCCCCCACCTTTAGCACTTGATATAGTCAGCGTAACACAACTTAAAAACAGAATTATAAATCCTATAAAGAATCTATTTTGTTGTTGGATCCAAAAAACCACAGCTCCCTTCAGCTTTCTGGAGTTTTTTTTTTTTTTTTAGTTTTTTCTCCTGAAAAAAGGTTTACCTTTTACTTTTTAGAAGCTGAAGGATAGAATATTCTCCTCTGGAGATTTTAGAGCCTAAAAGATGGCAAGCATGAGGAAAATTACTTTTAGATAAAAGCATTCCTAAATACTGCACTTATTTGTACTTTTTGCAGCAAAATGTCCATATGGCTATCCATGGCTTACCCAAAGTCAACAGAGAACTATTCTTGTACCATGTGGAGTAAATGCTTTGGTTTTAGTCTCTTTTGAAAGCTAACACTAAACGTTATAGCAAATCAGTAAGAATCACTGTTAGTGTTGCTGGGACTGAGCAACTCATGTTCAGCAACATGTCAGTCTGAATTATCAATCTTATTGTTTTGAGTTTTTTCCAACAATATCTTTTATCTTCCAAACATTTTAAGATGCATACATAAACATACTGAAAACACTGAAACATGACCCCCCCCCCTACCCATAAACCAGTGGAACAGGGCTACTCAATTCGGCCCTGAAATGGCTGCAGTCCTGCAGGTTTTTTCTATGTTGTCCTGCTCCAACACACCTGACCCAAATGAAATGTGTCCTATGAAGTTCTGCACAATGGTGTGTTTGAGCAGGGAAACATGGAAAACCTGCAGGATTGCAGCCCTCGTGCGACACCACAGCCCTCGTGCATACACCACAGTACAAAAAAACAAACTAGAAAAAACCCACCATACAAGTAAAAAGGGGGGAGAAGCTTAAAGGTTCACACAATAAGGTAATGTTGGTTGATGAGTAAAATAGGTTTACATATAAACTGACTTTTACCATCCACATACACTCATGCATGCAAAAATCAAGTGAGAAAAATTAAGTTGCGTTCGTATCGTATCACTAAACATGATAATGATTCTTTTTTTTTTTCTTTTTTTTTAACAATATTGTCATGTAAACAGCTACAGTTATAAGTAAATGGCTGGAAAATCCCAGAGTCTGATTCCTTGACAATTTTCTATTTCGAGTTTGATAACAATGGCAGAAAAAAAATGAATATTTTACTTTTGGGTTGGTTATGCAACATTTTAACTTCAGAAACTTTACACAGCAGAAGAGAGCCCTGTATGTCTTGCAGCATGCATACTCGGTGACTCTTGTAGCCTGTAAACTCGACATGGAGACCCCAGTAGTCTCAAGGGAGGAATCTTTAACTGAAGTTAAGTTACCATATCAAATTGTTAACATGTAAACTGTACATGCAGAATACACCAATCTATGGCAATATATTGAAAATGTCCTTTCTTTTTTAAGCTAGCTAAACTTGATTGTAAGGACCCTTGTCAGTGGAAGAAAATGTACAGTTGTCTGTAAAATGATTCATATCCTTCCATTAAAGAAGGAAGAAAAAAAGTTGTCACTAAAATAAGCTGAAGCAGACAAAAGTAATAGTAAATAAAAAATTTATGAAAATCATGACATCGTTTTTGAATAGTGGTTCAATAGAAACATTTTTAAAAAAACAAGCAAAAAGTATGAGAAATGAATACACTCATAAGCTGATATTTTATTGAACAATCATTTGAGGAGTTTAACTGCAATCGGGTGTTTTCGGTAACTCTCCATCAGACTTCTACACCTGTTGGCAGGTATTTTGGCCCACTACTCATCAGCAAAGTGCTCTCATTGGTTCAGGACCTTTTATTGTTTTGTTTTTTATTATTATTTTTTCAACTCAATTAAATTAAAATAGTGTCTTTCTTTAATGAAATGGTATGAATAGTTTTGCAGACAACTGTTAATATTGATCAGGACACTAGTGTACAATTATTTGCTTCAATGAAATCAGAAAAATCGTAGCTTTCCATTGGTATGTTACTTGTATCCCTATCTACACACAGCTGTTTTCTATGCAGCTTAGCTGTTAACACAAATCCTGACGGTCTCGTTTATCGTGATGATCAGCTCCTTGCTACTGTTTCTTTGTGTGTGTGTGCAGGAGGAGTCCATGGAATGGCGTCAGTTCCAGGCTGATCTGCAAACCGCTGTTGTCATTGCAAATGACATCAAGTCAGAAGCACAGGAAGAGATAGGAGACCTGCGTCGCCGTCTGCAGGAAGCCCAGGAGAAGAACGAGAAGCTGAGCAAGGAACTGGACGAGGTCAAGAGCCGCAAGTAAGACCCAGAGACAGACGTGTGGAAGAGATCCAGCGGTCGCATTGACATCTTCTGTCTTTTGTTTCCTAAACAAAATGAAAGGACTATTAATCTGTTTACTGTTATTTGACTCTCAGTCACGATTTCAGTCTTTATTCAGCAATAGAGATCCATTTTATATTAGTTAGGTAGAAACTGACTTCACATGTACTCTGAGTGTACATACATTGTCCCATGTGTACCATGTGTGTTTTCCAGGCAGGAAGAGGAGAGAGGAAGAGTGTACAACTACATGAACGCAGTGGAGAGGGACCTCGCTGCTCTCAGACAAGGGATGGGTCTCAGCAGGCGATCCTCCACCTCATCAGAGCCTTCACCAACTGTGAAAACACTCATCAAGAGCTTTGATAATGCCTCGCAAGGTACCTTGATCATTAAATGATTCTCTTTCTTTGATTTAATATCTGATTGTTTAAGTAATAATTTGCTTTCATCATCATCAGTTAATCATTTTGGCCTCTAATTTAGGTCCACCTTCCAACGGTGCCTCTGTGACTCCAACCGCCTCAGCTACCCCGTTACCACGAACCCCCCTCAGCCCCAGTCCCATGAAGACGCCCCCAGCAGCTGCTGTTTCACCCATACAGGTACAGGAAAAAGGGTTTTGTAAGTTAATGTAGTGCAGGAACGAGTGTTATCTAGCTTGGCTTCATCTGCAGTCTGAGTGTCATTTACAGCAAACACACTGGAATAAAAAGTTGCTAGAACTTTTCCAAATTGACAACGGCATTAATAAAAAAATGTATATTGTTACTTTTTAAATTTCCTATAATGTATTTAAGTGCTTAATTTTTACAAGTAGGTCTTTAGCTTCATTTTAAAGTTTTATTACAATATTTCCCCCCCAGTATCATCTACAGTTACTCAACTACAGCCTCTTCGATGTGTACATATTAAGCCAAACATGCTTCTTAAATCTTTCAGAAACAAGATTACCAACATCTACCCTCTCTGCCTTATACAACTATTGCTGCCTGTATTATCTTTAAACAAGCCTTTCTACCTTACAATACAGTAAACAGACTTTTGCTGTTTCAGAGACACTCCGTAAGTGGATCTATGTCAGCAGCCAAGCCTCTCTCATCTTTGAGTGATAAGCGGCCCAGCTACACAGACATAACCATGCCAGGTAAATATACTCCATGTCCTGTCTATGTAATCATTTCTAATGTAAGAACTGCTGTTAAGTATGGATGACAAACAGGATGTTGTGAACGCTTTGTCTACTGCTACACCTCTGTCACAAGCACAAACAGGAATGGACTGTTCCCTCTCTCATGACATAAAGGGGCTATTTTTCCCTGGGCGCCAGAGTTGGGAGTTAGCATGTTTCCTGTATGTTTAGGGGATGATAAGAGGGGGAAATAATGAGGCCTAAGTTCCCTCAGTTCATTCTCAGTAACGAGTTCAAGTGTTTCATGTGAACGTGCAATCTTGACCATAGCCTCTAATGTTTCGTTTACTTTTCCCTGATTTATTGTTTTCTCGGTGAGCGAATCAGCCTCATGTGTCGGTATTCCCTGATCTCCGAGGGACTGGAATGTGGCTCTTAGCTGACCCCTGTTGCATTAATTTCAGAGGAAGTTGGTCATAGGATTACTCTAACAGCAATGTGATGTAAATGTTGTGACGTATCCACAGCTGAGCACCTTCTCAGGGGAACATCAGCTAGTCGACCCACGCCTGTCCTCCAGAGAGTCTCAAACATGGATACCAGCAAGGCCATTTCAGGTTTCTGATGCTCTTTAAGTTTCTAAAGAGAATAAATGTATGTACAAATTTAGATGAAAATATAAAATCTGTATTTGCTCCTGGTCATCAGCAGTGTCGCGCAGGAGCAGTGAGGAGATCAAGAGGGACATGTCAGCTTCAGATGGGGCTTCCTCAACCTCGCTGATGGCTATGAGTGCAGCCTCCTCCCCGCTGTCCCTATCCTCCTCCTCCCCCACTGCCTCCATCACACCCACAACCCGCAGTCGACTGAGGTACTACATGTCAGTGCACTGAATCACCTTCATGTTGTAGTAATTGAGGAAAGGGACTTGTTTATTGGACACAAAATCTATGCTTCCATGTGTGTCATTGGGTTTAATCTGTCAGTCCTCTGTGTGACATCATCTCCTCATCCTGTAGATGTGATGAATGACAAAACAAGTCATCATAGCTTAACCTGGTTGACTAAGCAAATTAGATTTACACTGCCTGACCAAAAAACAACTCACCACCTGGATTTAACTAAGCATTAAATCGGAGCCTCTCACTGCAAAAGTACGGCTGTGATTTAATGTTTCAGCAGGTTAAGAGCAGTGGATGAAAGGCTGCACCCGCCATGTCTGGTCTTTACTATGCAAGCCTGTTGTTCAGGTTAAGGTTCAGCATCACCATTTTCACACATGAATTGGCCCCCACCGTGTCCGAACCTTAATCAGTGATAATCCTTGGGATGTGCTGGAGAAGACTTCACGCAGTGGTAAATGAATGAATGCGACTTAGAAAGAAAAATAAATGTTAAGTGAATGTGAGCTGTCATCAAACAAAAGTTAGTTTGTGACTTTTTGTCCAGGTTCTATTGTAAATCTCTTTCCTGCTGATTTATCCGCCTGATGTTTCTGTAACAGAGAGGAGAGAAAGGACCCTCTGTCAGCACTGGCCAGGGAATATGGAGGCTCAAAGAGGAATGCTTTGCTGAAGTGGTGCCAAAAGAAGACTGAAGGCTATCAGGTATGAGCTGATACTTGATCCATAGTGTCTGTACTGCAAATCTTTTCAAATGTCTTGAGCAGAAAATGCTAATGAACAGTTTGAGGGCAGTGGGAATGTTGATAAAAAATCTCCTTAATCAGAATCAAAGTAGTGATCTGAAAATTAGAAAAGGGCATTCATGTAAAGCAACATGTTGTTATCTCCCTTTTTTAAAAACAACAACCCATCAGCTCAATAAGAAACATGAACTTCAGTTAGCCTTTTAGTTTAATATAAAGCTATTGAAATATGCCATACGTTGGAACTATTATTGTGCAAATCCAAATTAATTTGAAACCTTGAAGGTTATTTTCAATTTCCAGATTAAGATGTCTTTTGATGCAATAAGATGAGTTTACAGCCACTACTTGATGGAAATCTGCCGAAACTAAGTTCTCAGAAAGTAGCAGGCGGATGTCGAGTAGTGCCTTTTCTTATTTTTACAAATTTTTTTCTACCACTGCAATTGTTTGTTAGCTGTGCTATGATACTGGATTAGACAAAGTATGGCGTAAAATAAAGGTAGCTATGATTATTTTTGATGGTATACAGTTATGATTTATGTCTCTATAGCAACTGGCTAAGTTGTGACCAATGACTGTATATATATATATGGACGAGGCTTACCCGTAGGTTTGTGAAGAGCTGAAAAGAAGCTCATTGGGAG
>JAOXYM010000012.1:25856468-25869049 GCA_028567055.1 Leptatherina wallacei | reverse complement strand
TACAGAGGCTTTAAGTGTCTCATTCTGTGTATTTGTGTGTGTGTGTGTGTGGGGGGGGGGGGGGTTAAGTTGGTGAGCTGTGGGGGGGGGGGATAAGTCTGGTCAGCTCCTATCTCTCAGTGCAGCAGGGTCCTAAGTGAGGTTTTGCTGTCACTCAAACTCCAACAAGACCCCCCTCCCTCACCCCCCACCCCCCTCCACAGAAGACCTCTCAGTTCTAACCCAAGACCTGTCTGAACAGTATTTCTTAGCGCAAGTTCTTATCTTCAATGGGATTTTATTCGGGTACAAATAAAGGTTTTAATAAAGATTTTCAGACAAAGTTAGTCTCGTTAATTTAAAGTGAATCTATTTCTGTCATGATAGTTTCAGTCTGACAATGATCTACACAGTATATGTCATGGCAAACGCGTCCATTCAGGGACACTCAGTCAAGGAACTGACCACTTTAAACAAACGGTAAGAGAATTTGATTTGGTGGGAGAGTGATTTTGAAAAAAAAAGATTAAACTTTTTCAGTCAATTTGGAGAAAGCTCTTAAATAAAGCAAACAGCAACACTTTGTTAAGGACACCTGTTCAATAACTTGTAAACACAAACAGCTAATCAACCTATCATTAAGCACAACGTGGGAGTCTCCATTTCAGCTGCAGCATACAGATGGTAGGGTCAGAATATAATGTAAGCAGCATGAAAACTTCCGATCCATCCTTCCTATAATCAATTGTTCAGGCTGGTGCTGGTAGTGTAAAAGTATGAGGGATATTATCTTGGCACAATTTGGGTCCCTTAATAACCACAGCCTACCTGAGTTGTTGCTCATCCCTTAATGACCACAGTGTACCATGCTCTGATGGTTACTTTCAGCAGGATAATGCACCATGTCACAAAGCTCAAATCATCTCGAATTGTTTTTTTTTCTTCACTGTACTCCAACGGCCTCCAGTCAGCAGATCTCAATCCAACGGAGCAGCTTTGGGATGTGGTGGAACGGGAGATTCTCATCATGGATGTGCAGCAACTGTGTGATGCTATCATGTCAATACGGAGCAAACTCTCTGAGGAACGTTTCCAACACTTTGCTGACACCTATGACAACAAAAATTAAAGTAGTTCTCAAGCCAGAAGGGGTCCAGCCAAGCACTACTAAGGTGTACCTAATAAAGTGGCCAGCGAGTGTGTGTTTCAAATAAAAACTTGCATGATCACTTTTGTTCTTCAGGGACAGAAAGGTACATTAAGTAAAGACACAGTAATTGGGAATGTGATGTGACTTTTTAAAACCCAAGACTTTGATGAAAAAAAGGTCTGAAAGTTTTCAACAAAACTTAAAACTGTCTGCAAAAACTTTTATTTTCCTCAGTTTCTGAAGAGACAAGAAACATCAAAGTAAAGAAAACAAAGGACTGAATGAAAAAATGTCACATGTATTGATGGATACGATCTACAGATTCAACTCCAAATCATGAGTTGAGAGGCTGCTGCACTCAGGCTGCAGTCGGTTAGTGTTTGATGTGCATTACTGTTAACAGAAGAAATCAGTATCACATGTCCTGCTTTCACTTAGCGGTTTCAAATGTCACAAACATCGCTCTGTGGGGTTTAAATTCACACAAAAACATCGCTTCTCACCAAAGTTGACTGTGTGCATCTCTGAAGGCTTGTGAAGGGAATATTATGGGCACATAAACAACCAAACTAAACCAATATCACTATTAAAGTTGACTTTATTAAATGTTAGCACCTGATCTTTCAAGACTTTCTGTGTTATTACCACAAAGTTTTTCATTGTGATCAACTTCTCCTGGAACATGCAGGTTTTAGAAACAAAATACGATCAGTTTCTGAAACATACTGGCATGAGATTATTAGTCTAAATCACATTTTCTAAATGTAAATCAAATTAGAAGTACACCTCGCAGCATGCAAATCGAGCTGTGCAAATGTTTGGGCACCCCTGGTCAAAAGATGCTTTGCTGTGAATAACAACAAGAAAATTAACCCCAACAGGAAAATTAATAGCATTATAAACCTTGAAGTTTTGTTAGAAATATAAAAAAAATTCATTGTTTTTACCAATGTACCCCTTGGAAAGTTATTAGCTATCATAAAAAAAGAAAGCAAACCCTCTCTTCAATTCAACATTGTCTGAGTCAGAAAATAATAGCAATGAAAGATAATCTGGCCCTCGTCAGGTCCGTGAACACCACCTCAGATTAATACTACATGCCATTGTTTACTGTATTTTCCAAATTCTAAGCTAAGGTGCATAAACAATTTGAAAAAAAAACCCAGGTACACTACTGGCTTGTAAAACTACCTTTATTCGCAGCGACTTGAATAATCGAATAATTTCCATATTATATCAATTTCTTAAGTAATTGTCGAGGGATTTTGGTCCACTCTAAGTAACAAGATTGTTTGAAGTGTGTAGAGATATATGCACAGCTCTCTTAAGTCCCACCGAAGCATTTTATCCAGGTTGCGGTCGGGACTTTGGTTCATTGCAACACTTTGATGATCTTTTCTTTTTCAGTCATTTTGCTGTATTTGCAGCGGGGCTCATTGTCCTGCTGCATGACCTAGTTTCAGCCAAGCCTTAGTGATCAGATGACCTCACATTTTACTTCAAATCACAAATAAGTCAACAGATCATGTTGCTGTAAAACAATCCCAAATGATCCCCCCTCCACCACCATGCCAAAGATGTTTATGTTGACCACCAAATGTGGAGCTGTGCATTCTGACCAAACATCTCTACCCCAGTCTTGTTTGTCCGAAGGATATTGTTCCAGATGTTCCTTTGCATATATGATTTTACAAAGCTGTGCTACCATGCTCTTTTTAAAGAGAGGACGGTTTCTCCTGTCAGTCCTTCCAAACAAGCCTTATCTGTTGCGTCTTTAATTGTACTACCAAGAGCAAACTCAGACCTGTGAAGAGCATTGCAGTGTCTGATGACTTACTGACGATGTTTCCCACTAGTGAATAGTCCTTCTCCCTCCAAATAGTTTGGAAATGACCTTATAACTCTTCCCAGATTGAGATAAGAGCATTTCTGATGTCTTTTGTCCTCTGCATCGTGCTAATACACACCTGAATGCTCCAGACCTGCAAAGTGACAAAACTTCTGATTTTATAGAGGTGCCCAGATGATCTTTCTTATCATGTCCTGACCACTGAGGGACGGTGGGCTTTCTTACATGACTGAAAACTTTGTATTGATAATGAATAGGTAGTTTAGCGTAAACGCAAGCGGGAGATATTCAAACATATTTATCTGGTTAATAGGTTTAATTATTCTATAAAATCATTGCCAGGAAATCTTCTTTTACTTTACCGACTAGAAGTGAATTCATCTCACAGCACAGTTCTCCACAATCCAGATGTTGGACAAAAAAAAAAAACCTTTGCAGGTTTCCAACCTGTGATTATCTGCAGGGTCATAGAAGGGTACAAAAACAACAGCGTTTCTTTCTATAAACAGGCTCGTCCTCCTTAGGGGGAGGTACTTCACGAGCTGAGGATTCGTCTTTATACTCCGACAGGGATCCACTGGAGGTGGACAACAGCCTCCCACACACCAGGTCAGCAGCTTTGCCATCCATGACTGACAAGTCTGTCACTGTTTTCTCTCTTAGCGACATGTCCCCATCTTCATCATCATCTATCAACACAAACTCCTTCATGTAAATCATCCCAACCCCATGGAGACTGTGGTTCTCCACTGATTCTTCCTCAGTGTGGGCATCCACAAAGGTCAGAGTGGAGGTCTGTGTCAGGGTCTCATGTGGGTCTGTGGAGTTGTCCTCTGGCCCGGAGTAGGTCTGGCTGCTTGAATCGATCCTCCATGTGGAGTTTCTGTGAACCGTCTCGTCTCTCATGCTGTATTTTTGTTCCTGGTTGCCGGAGACGGAGCGTGGAGAAGGAGACATCTTGACTGTACCATGACGGTTTTCTAAAGCATGCCCATTCCCAGGATACATCTTAAAAGCCACCGTCTGACCTTCATGGTAGACCTGCACACTACTGCTCTCTTTGGGGGAAGAAAGGGGGATGCTGGCAGTGTTGTCTCTTCCTTGCTTCTTCATGTATTTGTTCCTTGTCACACTGAGATAAAACAGGAAAGTGAATAATCGTCAAACTTGGAGAGCGCATCCAAGGAAAATTCTGAAAGTACAATTTTTTTTCAATTCATTCTTTTGGATCCAAAGTAACCTTCTTGAACATTAAGAATATTTTCCAATACTTATACAGGATTTGAGTTTCATGAATGAAATGCAAAACAGAATTTTACCAGAAACAATCACATATTCAGGCATACAGTACTGTGCAAATGTCTCGAGCCATCCTCATTCTGTTTGTAATTACTTCGGTGGACACACACTTTCAATTTATTTAGTAATGGTTAGTTGTCATAGAAAAATACCAGAGATAACATAGTTTGACAGGCATAAAATGGCATTTTTGTGCTAACAAGGTGATTCACAAAGAGTTATTACTTTTGCTATGACAGTGTGTCCTTAGAAATTTGAGGAAACTGGACAGGTGGGACAGAAACAGTTTCAGGTCTAAAAACTATATTTTAAAAAAGATAAATAAATCTATCTGACACAAGACCTCCTAAGGAAGGAAAACAAGGAGAAAAGCTGAGGTATGCTAATGCCCCTTATCCACTTGTACCTACTGTACTCTACCCCCAGCAGTAAACCCCCTACTGTTTGTGGGGTTTTTCCACAAAATGACACAATGACTGGACTGAAAATCAGAGGCAACAAGTCTTATGGAGAGATGAATCCTCCCCAGAGCCCAGACCCTAATATTATTAAGCAGTGTGGGATCATCTGGACAGAGAACAGAACATAAAGCAGCAAACATCCAAACAGCGATCTTTCTGATTTTACTGTTCAGCATGCGGGGTAACCAGGCAGTCTGGTATAATAAAAACCATCCAATGAATGATATTATGAATGCAAATTATGAATTTGATTAAAAATAAATGATCAGAATCACTGTTTTGCTGTATCTGGCTATGGGTTTATAATTATTTTAGTTGGGTTTTTGTAATCTTACTTTAGTATTTCAGTGTGCTGATAAATACTGAATTGCTATAAATATAGCATTTGTTTGAAAATGAATGAAATACTATATATTTTGTTGGTATCTTCCCCTGATAGACAGATAGAAATTATTCTACTTTATCATAATAATTTTATTTTGCAATACTTTATTCAGATTATTTCCTTGATATTTTCATATTCATATATTTGGAGCATTATTACAAACAGCAACATTTTTATTCTGCCATGGTATTATGGTTTAAATTTGATATTATTCAAATATTTTATTAACACAGTAACTGGGGCAGATAATAATAAGTGTAGTGGAGTTGCTTTTCAAACAACGGTGGACCAGTGAAAGACAACAAGCTGTCATTTAGTAGCTGTTGGTCTCTCTGAATAAAAAAAAAAAAGGGGGGGGGGGGGCAATGAAGCTGCTACTTTTAAAAGAATACAGAAAATAACTTGCATTCCCTGAGGATTAGCTCTTTGAAGACGAAGACAGATGAATTCCTCTAAAGTGCTCTAACCGAGGGAAGAGTGTGTGTGTTTCATCTCTTTAAAACACACCTTCCCTCCCCCACTCAGACGTACTACAAGTGAAGAAAGAATCACTTTTTATAAATATCAGGCGGTTTAAAAGGTGCATATTGTGCTCCACATTTCAACAATGGCAGCAGAAAGTTGATGAATGTCTAAAGTTATGTCTTCAAAAGCATGAATTTGATTTAATTCATTTTCTAATACATGTGACGCATCAGGACAAAGATTTTTACACCTAATGCAGGACTAGAAGGCTTCTTGAAGAGGAGCGTTTCCAATACATGGCACTGCATGCTTAATGCACTCCACTTTACAGAAGCTTCACAATGACCTTGTTACACTTGACTGACTCACATGCATGACAGAATCGGGACTCTATAAATAAATAATATAACTGTACATGTAAACATGCTCCACTCCAGCTTGTGATGGTTACTGAGCAACAACAAATGAAAAATACATTTGATTTAAAACACACGCATTGTAATATAGTACACTTCAACAAGGTTGGTGACTCCTCTTTCCTGTAGGACAAACTATCAAACAGCAGCTTCAACTTATGGGAAATAAAAAAAAAAAAGTGGAAGTATTTTCATTCTACTAATATTTAGGATGCTCACTCTGAAAAAAAAGAAACAAAAAAATCCACAAACAAACAAAAACAACCACCTAATCTGCTTCACTGCATACTTACATTACACTACTTCACACCATTATACCAGCTAACTACACTATTAGGTTGTCTATCAAGCTTAAAAATGATGTAACAAGAACTTATATACTGAAAAAATTCACAAGATTCCACTTTAAATTAAATATTTACATCATTTCTTTACCTGAAGCCTTCACAGTTGAACTTTTCTCCGAATGTCTGTAATGAAAATCACATGGCAGAGATGACCCATGCAGCGTCCTCCCCTCTGATCTCCGGTACAGCTGGGGAGAATGACGGTCTCCAGTCTACTGACTGTCTACAGACAAAGATTCTTCACACACACCCTCCCCTCATCCTAGAAACTACAGCTGCTTACAGTGTCGGCTGGGAGGCACTAAGAGAAGAATGACTGAATTCACGACAGCGATGAGGCTTGTTTTAGCTGCAGTGGCTTTTAAATCATATTATTAAATTATAAAACTGAAGCCACCCTCATGTAAAGTAAATACGAGGTACAGCTTATTCATTTAGCCGAACATAAAGATTTGCTACAAAGGGAAACAGATGAATGGACACACAAAACCATTAAATCTACCTGCCAGCACTTGAAATTTTTATATTTTCTTTGTGTTATCAGTACAGAAAACATGAAGGGTTCAAAACATCAGGGCTTATAGGTTATTGTGCATTATTTAGTTAATTACAGGTGAAAGATTATTTGAATGATTTGGGGCAAGGTTCGTGTAAAACACTCTTGACTACAACTTCATATTTGTAGTGTTCGACCCGGATGCAAAGCTTGAGATTTCATCAACCATAGAGGCTTTGACTGAAAAACACCTGCAAGCCCATTGTTTTTTTCTCAGTAAGCCAGGATATAGTTGCTTCTGACTTTTTCCCCTATCATACAGGAAGCAATCCCCCCATTTTCTTTATGAAATGTGGAAGCAGTGCATGGAAGCATGAAAAGCCACTTCTCTCAGTGGCTTACACTGAATATGTTCCAATAAATAATACAAGAGGACAGACCCTCATACATGAAAGCTAGAAACAGGAAAACTGGGGGGATCAAATATTGAAAAGTCTTCACTCACTGTAGGGTGATGTGTGCATTAGCTTAGTATGGTCAACTGGTAGACATGACATCTGACAAAGTGCCCATGTTGAGTACATCTATGAAACCTCCAGCACAAAGTCCTGAGGATAAGCTTATTCATAAAATCTTTAAATTCAGACTCATCTGCGTGAATGCAGGCAGCAGTTCGGAGAACAATGGTACGAGCTTGGCAAAAACAACACACACTAATGGAACAAAGTCACGATTTAAAGGCAATTTAGGGAGTAAATTATTTACCTACTTGCTGAGAACCAAATAAGATTCACAGATCTTTGGCACACATAAGTATATTAATGCTGGCTTCATTTCATGAAGGAGTAACAGAGGCTGTTCTGGAAGCCAGTCGTGACTTTTTGTTCATAGCCAGACAGATGAAAATGTCTGCAATAAAAAAGGTTATGTTTTTTTTCATAAAATCAGCATGAAAACTGCCTACAACTCATGATTAGAATATTCCTGGCGTTCAGGAAGAAGACGCCTTATAATTTCTCAGAGTGGGCTTACACCTGTCCTCTTCAATAAAGCTTATAGTAGTCAGTGTTGACTCAAGTGACCCTGAACCATTAGTTATGCTGCAATGGACTCAGGCTTCTGGGAGACCTCCCGTGACACACTCAGCACCTCTACTCTCCTCCGCTTTTAGTTTAATGGAAAAGTGAAATTCTCGAGTTATAAATCCAACATGTTCCAGTTACTCAACTTTAATCAGTCCCAACATTTCATGACTGCTCAGCTCACCAAAACACATCACACTTACAAAATGTCCTATTACAACTCAGATTGTGCATCCAAATTTTAACTGCAGTTATTAACCACTATTGAAAAAAAAATATTACATGATGATCAATGACATTTTTATCTAAAATAAAATTGTGCCACTTTAGGAGACATGAGTCACCACAGTATCTTGTCTGCCCTGGAAGAAGAAAAGAAATAAAAAGGAGGAAGCAGGAAACCGTGCCTGCAGCAGCACACAAACAGAAAGCGGGACATAAGGTGGATGGAAGCACAGTCCTTTTGCCACCACATCCTTCCATGAAGAGACCACATTCACAAGCAAAGAAATGAAACAAAAGTAAATTCTGTAACTGTGTTACTGGGATTGACCCACATAGTAAATGCAGTGAGAAGAAAACAACATCTCACTGTTAGTTGGATATTTTCTTATCATTATGGAAAAATGTTTTAGTTCAAATGAAGAGAACAAGTAATGAACTCACAGGCAACAGGGCCAATAAAGATTTTATTTTCCTCTTGAGGTCATCTTGTATCTATTCTCCAATAGGAAAGGAAACATACAGTTCATCAAGTAAACTCTGCTCCAGTGTGGTGATCATTTTTCAAGAACATAAGTTCGGACAGAAATGCAGAAAAAAATGTTTTTTCTATGCCGATTAAGATCTAGAAATATTTCCCACAATGTGACAGGTGTTGTGTCCTTGTTGTTCCATCTGGAAGCTCAGGTTTTTCCCAGAAGACTGACCCACATTTTTGGTTTCTTCCCAAAACCTGAGTAATACTTTCCCCGGCACCAGCAGAGGCTGCTTAAAGTGGGCCGTGACATTAACAGGAGCCGTGACGACTTCAACTCCTGGTGGCAAAACAGAACTATGAAAAGGTCTGACCGGTATTGTGGAAAGCAATCAACATATCAAATGTATGACCTGATGCTCAAAAACAAACATCCACCAATCAATTTATTTCCCTACCTTTGTGCTTTTCTATCTCAGCCAAGGAGACAGACAGCATCCAGAGAGGCGATGCTATCTGAGATGTAAAGCCAAACAACCTGGCTGGCACAGAGCAGAGCCGGTGGGGGGAGTAGTCGGAGAAGGACCATACACACTGCAGACCAACAGTCCCGGGAACTCGGAGCTCTACCTGCTTCACATTTTCTCGCCCATGCTCATCTGGTAGGCCTGGCAGAAGAAAGATCCATGTGTGTGATAGAAATCTAAATGTAATGTTGGATTCAAGACTGTCCCTCCCAGAGTTAGGCAAAAGTTGTTGCGAACTTTCTCAACATAAATTACCACAACACTTGTCTTCATTCTCGGGTAAGCATCCGCTGGCTTTGTAGGTTCTTTTCTGGGACAGCAGTGTTAGGATGCTCTCCCACACCGGACATCCGGAACGAGATGTAGCAGACAGACAGATGTCCACCTCTACCCCTGCAGCAGTCTGCTGATACTGAAGGACTCTAACCTGCAGCGTGAACGGACCCTTCTTCAGCTCATCCACTGGCTGAAAGCTCTTCAGACTCTGACGCATACGGACTAGACCTAAAAACAGCGAGTCGAAAACACTGCAATATACGTTTTTCTTATACGTTTTACAATATAAGCAACCAGAAGCTTTCTGAGTTCCACATCTGCAGTGACTTGTGTAAACACTGAAACTGTCTCTTGCTTTATTGAATAAATCTAAAGGTATCAATTTTCATTCATAAACCCAGTTTGAGGATGGATATATATATATTTTTAAACCTGCAGTGTAATAACATTAATAACGATATGATTCAACATAAACCATTACAGCAAGGAATATAAACTGAGCTTAGTGCGCATGTCTGGGCATTTGGGTCATGGCCCAGCTTGGAAGTTCTTTACCTTTGAGATCAATTATACTTTTGCTGTTGTTGTTGTTATTCTTAACATATTTGCCAACATTGTTTTTCTTCATAATTCAAGTACAAATGTATCATTTGGTAAATGCAGATGTTGTGTTTAACATATCTTCTATCAAACGCTGATGGAAAGGCTCATTTATGTTTCTCAGTATTATGAGGTGCTTACACATCAACCTACAAACCGGATCGATCATCTTAAAGGAAACAGTTTCATCTCCTACCTGCTGGGCTGAGCCGGAAGTTTCGATCAGTTAACAACATAAGCAGCAATCTGCAACAGAGAATCTCAGGGAAGCACAGTGGGATGTCTCTAAACTCCGTGTCTGGATAGTCCCAACCATATCCTGCAGCACAGCAGAAGCTCCTCATCAAGCAGCTTTCCAGCCTAAAAACACATGCGCTGAGAAAGTGGACCAACCAACAAGTTTGTTTCTTTTCAGACACGGTGCTCACCTGCAGTTTAGGACCGTGTAAACAATCGCGTGCGTCCTTGTGTCGGTGTTTGTGTACAGGTGGCCTGTCCTCCGTGTGACATGTCCGGTCAAATATTTGACGTAAAGATACACAAAACTTGGTAGCTTGTCGCCACTTAGCACATTTGTTTTCAACAACTGATAAGGACAGTAAATGTAAAGATACAATAGATAAGTAGAACATATAGAAAGCGACGCCACAATGCAACTTTGTGTATTTCCCATTATTGTTCAAAATGTATTTACAACTAGAGTAAAATAAAGTCGCTTAACGCTCAGCACCGGGGTTGTACGGCGAGTGAACAGGGACCAACTTAAGATCTTCGCGTTATTTCGTGCAAAGACGCTCCTGGAGCGTGATCTTCAAATAACTGTGCTAAAACATTTCAACACCACCACCACGTATTTAAGAATTTATTTATTTACATCTTTACCGAGTACAAATCACAAACTTTTCCTGTCAACCATTTTTTACAGTAATGATGTACCAAAATGTAGAAATGTGTTTTAGCTCATTATCTAGTTTTGAGAAAGTTTGAACTAATCAACTCAGGACTTTAAGACTCTTATTTAAAAAGAAAGTGAAAAACAACATATTTCTACATGGTGACAAAAACAGGCCTTAGTAAAAGTTCAGTGTATTGGTGTGAAACATACAGGCAACATTCATATTCAGGCTGGGTACACTGGGAAAGTCAAAGGCCAAATCCCACCCCTTGATCCTACACTTCCACTTTGCAGAGGTACTGTGCTTTTTTTCTTCTAGGATTCATGAGTAGTGTTCATTTAAACCATCAGTCTGGACCTTGGGGGGGGCATGTCTAAATGAACACTACTTATTGGTCCCTAAAAGAAAAGGAGTACAACACCCCTGCAAAACAAAAGGGTACAGCCAGAGAAGAAGAACTGACATTGGGCCGAAGACTACTGTGTTTATTTAGAGTGGGGTTCCTGAGGTGATGGACGTCTCCTGGCAACAGAATGGTTTCTCCCAACTTCATCCAGTGTTCTTCATCCAAACAGAAGCAGCAGCACAATACAGACTGAATTAACAGCTATCAGGGGCACTGCAGAGCAACACAGATGATATGATTAGACACACACTTGTAATATTTGTGTCTGTGTGCAGGTGTAAGAGCAGATATTCACCTCTCATTACTGTCCTCACAGAGCGAATAAGGTTCATCAGCTGCACCTTGACACCTGGTTCATCGCCAAATCCTCCAACACTTTGGTCCACTCCCCAGCCAACTTAATACATTAAAACAAAGCCAAATAAATAAATGAACCCATATATTTTTTAAATGAATAATCATCAATCACGTCTGACGTGGTGTTCAGTCGTAGACATGTTAAAATTGATCTTAAAGAGGCATCTTTAAAGGTATTATCTGTTGCAGCACTCATTTAATTTATACCTTAAAATCTCTGTAAAAAAAAGTACACTTTGACCGCAGCTTTAAAAAAACGTGAAATCACAAACTTATTTTGAATGAAAGAAAATGATCGTTAGCTTTCCTGATGCTAGCCGTTTAGCATTGGCCATCACAGTAGCTAATTTCCCATCTCAAACACTGGAACAATACAGATAACATGACGTTTGGAATACAGTAGCTTACTTTTACTTAAAAACCTTTCTTCGTGCAACACAGCCACGGCGTTTACACACAGAATGGCTGCTTGGATTAAAGAATATAAGGTAAATGCCATGTTGAGTCTCAACAAGCTAGCTGCGGGTAAAGCTGACACTACTATTTACGTATGACGTAGCCTACGGTGGCCGACGAAGATAAAACTGTGTTTTGAAGAAGCTCCCGCATCTTTTAAGTAGTCAAAACTAAAGCAACATTAGTTGAGCCAAGTTTTATTCACATAGTCAAAAATTTAAATAATCATTTAGCATTATTTAACATGAATTCACTTTACATTGTGTAGAGAAATCAATTATTACTGTGTAAAATAGTCTCTAAAGAGTATGTCATGCATAATAATAATAATGATTATAATTATAATTATAATAGTAAAAATATTCTCTCATAATCACCCCTAAGACAATAAGCTTTATTGACAGATGCAAATTATATATATATATATATATATATAT
>JAOXYM010000012.1:25821611-25847035 GCA_028567055.1 Leptatherina wallacei | reverse complement strand
ACACACACACACACACACACACACACACACACACACACACACACACACACACACACACACACACACACACCTCTAATTCAGTGCTACGAACACAGAAAGTCTATTATTGTCAGCACTTGCAGCCGTTCTACCGTTTCAGGAGTCATTTCTATGCAACTAATGCTTGATTTATAGCCCCCAGTTGAACATACAACACTTACCCATGCTGTGATTGACAGGGGACAGAGTGCTGGGGGAAAGCTGTGCCGGAGAACCTGAGGAAGAAGACAGGAAGTCATGGATATGATAGGGTTTAAAGCAGATGGAGCACATGAGGTACATAGTTTATGTCTTACTTTCTTGCAAAAGAAAGACAAAATAATGTTATAAAACTGATAAGTTGCTTTTAGTGATGATGACTTTTCTACAGATGACCTAATAAAATCCTTGTCAGTTTATACAGGAACTTGCTTATTAGTGGTTTGTTCAGATTTGTTTAACTATAACTTTTTGACTAGCCTAAAAGTGAAAAGATTATGTATGTCATGCCAAAGGGAAGGTGAGATCACAAGTAATTAATGATGGACTAGACTGGAGTGCTACTTGGAAATGCACCACTATTTGTTTCACCAGGAAATGGCAGGAAAAATGTATTCCTGATCAACACCTCTGTATCTGGCTTTAAGATGACACATGCAGACAGTGCATTAAAGTAACAGAGGAGGGATTACAGTGTATTTAAACAACAGATGGTTTAATACTGGGCATGTTACTTCGAAGGAGCACATCTGCACCCCAGATATTGAACTGTTAACTGTAAATTTCCATCCATGTTGTCAGCTGGGAACATTTACCAGCGTTGGCAGCAGACGCTGCACGTTACATTGTCTGCTCAGTGACTGCCAATTGGCCAGCTCTCTTATTTATCAATTTTCTAAATAATTTACACTTTAGCAAAAGAATTTCATTTTGGGTATTAATTAAGTATCATGAAATTAATTTAAATAAAACCATAAGCAGCTACTTGCTATTATGATTTTCTTTAACAACATGTCAACAATAAAATACTCTAAAGCTGAATGTGAAGCAGCTGGGATGGCTACATTAGTAAAGACATACGACTGAGTATTCAGTGATGTATACAAACATGTACCTCTGAGGCATTTCAGATACCAATTCTCTGGTGTATATCCCTCTCCAATAACCTGACAGTGATTTAATATGCAAGTTTTGTGTCAGAATTTAATTGCTAGTTAGAATAACAATTAAATATAGTCACACCTTGTGACATGTTTCTATCATGATCAACACACAAGCTTGGATGAAATGAATCACACCGATACAAGACTGTTGTATGGGGTGCACAATCATTATGAACTGATAACGTGAAACTTAGAAGCTGCAACTTAATCTTAAACATCATTCAGAGGTCATGTTCGCTGACCACATTGCAATAAAGTTCTGCTGTTTTCAATTAGAAATATACTCAGTACCAGTCTTGCGTGTGAAATGTAAACTATTACAGCAGAGCTGGGCTTCTATTTTTAAGTGATAGCATGTTTGTATACAGTCATAAAGGAACATTGAAGCAAAGGTTACATGCCTGAATGACACACAGTAAGAGTTTTGACTAAAAGAATGGCTTCACTGAGCCATCAAAGAGGAGTATTTGAATACAACTTATTTAGGCAAAATCCCAAACGATGTGATACTGTTATGAACATTTGATTTAGAAGTTGCTTCTGGTAAAAGGAGGATCAGGTCACTACTAAGTTAATGGGGAAAATAACTCAAACACCTGGACAACATCGGAATGTGAAACAGGTTCAAACAAACGACAACAAGAGCAATACATGGCTGGGAGGGTAGGAGGACCTGCTAGTCTAGGGTACCTGTATCCATACTTTGATTCATCTGTTGATCGCTGGCCTCCCCATCCTCACTGATGTAGCCTGGTGGAGGTGTTTCTGTTGATATAATGAATGGAGAAAACAAATAAAACTTAAATATTTGCATAATTAATTATTACTGTGAAACCTATGTGATCACACACAAAAACCAGAGTATTTAATTAAAACAGAGTGCATGAAGAAACATCACTTGAGTCCAACTACAGTGATATCTGAAACTCATACCTGGTATATAGTTGTTTGGTGGTTCAATTCCTGCAGGAAAGTTTGTGTTCTCAGGTATGGAATGAGTGTAATCATCCAGAGGTGGCAGTTCTGGCAGGATATCTGAATGTCTTGGCACAAGGACAGGAGGCAGCACTACAGTGTTGGGTGAAGGTGTCAGAAAAGATAAGTTAGATCTCCACCAGTTCAAAACTTGGTTTTTTGGACATTACACATGGATGGTAATTCAGAAAATAATAGCGTGCTTTTAAGAAAGTTGTAAGAATAAAACAAATTAAATTACAGCATGTATATGTTTCTCTTGTATACAGGCTACCAATGATATTCTTACCAAACTCTTTGCCATGAAGGCCACGAATGAACATATTTCCCAAACTCTCAAAAATGACAAAAAATGAGGCTTCATCAAAACAATTCAAAATCATATGGAAACAAGACTATATTCCCCAAAGACTAACTGGCTATGTTTTCAAAATGTTTACAGCCTTATTAACCAATCTGTCGACACCAAAAGATACATTTCATTAGGTTTTAGGTAAGGAGGTTCCACTGATAGATTCGTCTTACCTGGGGTCTCCACCCTCTGGTAGTGGTAGGGGTTAATGCAAACCTCGTCCTTCTTGAGGTGGAAGGCATATTCACAGGCCTCAATGGCACGCAGCTCGTGATGGCTGTGAAGGTCCGGCCATCGCCACAATCTGCAGTAGATAACATGGGGAAGCCCCTTCCTGTGGGAGACCTGCAGACGGCCATCCAGGGATCTGATTGAGCAGTAAACAGGACGATGTTTGAGAAAAAAGGCAGAAGATGCACAGGGGAGGGGAGAGGGTGACGCATAATATGGCCAGGAAGGGGAAGAAAGGTGCTCTCAATGTTCGTCACCTCCAACATTTTAATGACAACTCTCCCACATCAAAGTTGTACGCAACACCATACAATAGTTAAAGATAGTCACCTGGTTTGGTCAGGGTAGCTGTATAGGCTTGATGTATCCCACTGTTCTATCGTATTTGGTGTACTCAGTCCCCATATTTCAGAGCAATTGCTGTGCACAGAGAAAACAGCAAAACAAAAACAAAAAACAAATGATAAACATGGGGTGTGGCTCATTCAGAGATATCAGTATGGGTGTGTGAACATTAAAAGGCCTCTTTTATTGGAGTCTTATGGCAAAATAAAGACATCAAATTCACTGTCAGGTGTAGAAAAGAAAGATGGGAACTTCGAATAAGAGAAGCCTTTTTAACAGAATTAAGGAAAAACAATATAACATGGGATCTGCTAACACAGACAATGAATCACATAAAGATCTTCCTTTAACATTGTGGCACTGCATCCAACACTGAAAATAACTCAAAACTTTTCATTTTGGTCATTTATGTCAGTACCTATCTGGAGACATTCAACAAAAACACTGAAGGCACACAATGGCACAAAAAGAGTGGGGTGGGGGGGGGGGTAACCTTGGCAAAAAAACATTTTCCAGACTTTCTCAAAACATTCACAAGAAAAGTGGAATGGAGACACATGAGAATCGTTGCTTCTGAATAACAGGACAATGGCAAATTCTACTTATAAACTACACTACAGCTTGCACTATACTTAATCATTATAGTGGGATCTCAATTGTAATTTAAAGTTAGAAAAGCCTGGTTCAAATTAGCCCCAAGCCACTTTTAATTTTAGGCGCTCAAATTTCATGATAAGCAACTGTTTTGACAACAGAAAACAATACAATTACAAATGAATCGACCCAAAATCTTAAAATAAAGATCTCTGAAAATGGTACGTTGGGTGAAAGTTGGGTTTAGAAGCCCACTAATCACTATTAAAATGTACCAGTTTGTGAATGACTGGTGGAAAATACACACACGGGTATAATTTGGGGTTTGTAGTCATGTATCTCACGTTTTCAATCTTTTACAAATTAAATAACTCACATCAAGCCAGCCTTTTTATCTCTATAAACATAACAGTGTGGTCTACAACACCACTCAGGCGATAACAACCAGCCCACTATCTATGGACATACAAACATCTGACAAGGTACTTGGCAAGCAGTACGTCAGCAAGGAATGAATCTGCTAACACAACATTCCCACTGAACATGAGTCTGGATCATCAAGGCTGGCTGACTGATAAAGAGAACATCTTCTCTTGACCTTAATGTTTCCTTTCCCAGGACAAAGCTACAGTCTTTCTTCGTATTCAGATCATCCTAAATATGCTAATAATGTTCTTTTGTTTTACATCCCTAAACAGAACTTTCACCATTTTCAAATGTTTGTCATATTTGTTATTTAGCACAGGAAACTATGAAAACAGAATATGTAAAAGGCAAGAAGACAATTAACATCCACTAGCAGCCCAAGCTTTCACAGTTTATTATTTGGCAGAGATATCAACTACACATTCCAGCAGAAATGTAATAGCAAAATCTTTTTCAGACAGAATCTTTCAACATTAAATCAAGAGATGTGAAGCATACCTGGGAATGGTAACACACTTTGTGTTGCAGTTCTGTGTGGTGATAGCTTTCTCCAGTTCATCTAGTTGGCCTGTCTTCTTAAGCTTTTTCACTAAACTCTTCACAGCCTTTTCACACCATTTCTCCTCTTGCCCATTTTGCTCTCCGCTGCCCGCTACGCCTGGCCCACTGGTCGACTTCTTCCAACCCAAAAGCCTCTTCACCACTGGAGGGGTGAACGGCAAGATGGATGACATCTTGATTGGGCAAGCCGGGAGTCTCCAGAGGACAAAACAAATTCTCTCACACACAGAGAGGGAACCTGGAGCTACAGTTTGGGCCCTTGCTCTGAGGTGCCCCTCCAGTGACAAATAAGTCACAGGGTGGAAGCCAGTGCTAGCAGAGTGCACCCAAAAGATATGGACACCTTTAAAAAAAAAAAAAGCCACACACAAAGCACATCATTAGAAACAAAACATGGTATAGAAAGACAACCTTATTCAACCTTTGACGAATATGAAATAAGAATAAAAGGAATACAAAGGTATGCATATTTGTTGCGAACAGTCCTGGTACAAATATTAGGATTTAATGAACACAGTCAACATTTTAAGATTGATATACCAAATTTAACAATTAACACACTGAACAGTAAGATCTCACTGGATGTGAAATGTTTACTCACAAAGTTTTTATTATCAATCTCAAAATCAATAACAAACACAACTAGTCAAGACAATATAAACTGCTTCTTTCAGCACATCAGCAACATTGCAGTATAACCTGATCTTTTAACAGAAAAACTATGGTGTGTATGAGAAAAGAAGTTTAAGTTAGGCTAAACGCTCTTTTTGACAGCAGCACAACTTTGAAAGTGCAAGCAACGATGGTCTAATGAGGTTGAAATAAATAAAACCGACTCATCGTACTGACAACATGCCAACAAACGTATAAGGTCCAATAACACAGTTAGTGCTTAATGTTTACATTCTTTCCCAAAAGCCCTACAATCGTACAATGGACCCCAACATTGAAGATCATAAAAGGAGCATGAACTTCACGAAGTGTTAGGTCAACATGTATAAATCAATTCAACAATAGAGAATAAAGTACTAGAACTATTTTACTGATACGCAATCTGCTAAACTGTGGATTTGGTAACTAGTAGGAATGTCCACTTGATGTTAGCTCGCCACAAACACTGCCTGACATCCGGTTAGCCAGCCTGCAAACTTGTTAACGCACAGTGTGTTCTTCCTGTAGCTTTCCTTGCATTGAATAAATCACGACGAGCTGTCAACGAGCATCATGAATAACTCGATGAGAGCTACCAACAAAGTGTGAATAAGCAGAGGATTTTGTGACAGGTCCCCCAGGGCTACCACCAACTGGCTTGGAAAGGCCGGCTGCTAGCTACTTGGTGGGGGGGCCTGCTGGACTTAAATCACAACATTATATTTCACCAGCGTTAGCTTACAAAATGCTGAGATATTCTGTACTGAAAACAAAGTGTGAACTTGTAATAAGCGCATCTTTATAAATATAAGCCATTTTTGTGAAATGTATAAACCTGGCTAAGGTTGCAAATGTTAGCTTTACAAAGCTAGCTGCCAGCTTGTTATCAAATATCCTTTTGTTGTGATCCGCGAAAAAAACTCCAGTGCGCAACAGTCAAGTCGCGCTACTTTCATACCTAACATCAGCTGGTCAGAAACACATCGATAAAAACACAACGTCACGAAGTGTCACTTTGTGAATTTAAACGTTGCGTTATTTAATTTCAACGTAGTTTTCCGACTGTCTATCATCAAAACACAAGCAGCAAAACGAGTTAGCATCTTGGACGAACTCTTCCAAACTGAGTAGCGGTTCCCGCTGGCTAACGGGGCTACATCATATCTGCCTCAAAACAACATGCTTCAAAGTGGAGAAAGCAGCTAAAGGCATTTCAATAGTTACCCCAGCTTTACAGTCCAAAATTCCACTTCTAAAAAAGAAAGGAAAGAACAAAGATGTGCGCAGCCCACTTAACACCCTGTTCACATAAAAAAAAAATACCTGAACGTTACTGTACAGCAGCTACTTTTGACAAAGCTTGTAGGCTCCTCTCAAGTTGCTACCACCGCTTCTGTAGCCTGTTAGCTTAGGTTAGCTAGACCGGAACAGCAAAACAAACGTGATAGCTACGCAACAGCCTCTTAATCCCTCCTAGTCAACATCTGATTGGAGGATGATATGAGGACGTATTCTGAATTCTGGCTGGTCCTTGATGATCTTTATTTATTTTACCATATTTATCTACGTGCCATTATTCAGAGATATAAAAGCAAAAGCAATGTGTTCCCAGAGTTTTCATAAAAAATATGATATTATTAGATTTCCCAAGAACAGGTAGGCCTACATTTTTATTAAAATATAACACAAAATAAAAAAAATAAAAAGAGAAACAAAAGAAAAATATTTGTCAGCTAAGGGTGATTTGAGTAGTAACTTTATGTGTAACTTTTTTTTAAATCTTTACATTTTCTAAATCAAATAATTCTTCCTTTCGATGCTGTAGCTCCTCCCCCAGCTCCTCACACAGGTGTTCAATTAGGTTGTATTAGCATCACCTGGCACCACTATAAAATGCCACACTGGCGTTTGTTGAATATCTTCCATTTTATTTTGTCTGTGGCGATGGGTAGATGGTTATTACTTTTTGTGGCGTTACTGGCAGGATCCTTGCAAGGTGAGTGATGTGACTTTTTATTGTTACTTATTTCATTATGTCATGTCCCTTTTCCTCTTGTAAATAATGGTTCCCCTGTTTCCCGATCCATTGCTTTTCAGCTGAAAGCACTCTTACAAAATGCAGCCTGGGCCGTAAACTGTGTAAGGATGGCTCAGAGTGTATCCAGTACAGTCATGTGTGTGATGGAGAGAAGGATTGCAAAGATGGTTCAGATGAAGAGGACTGTGAATCTGGTTGCAGTGAAGGTACAAGAGTCTGATTTGGGTTGGAAAAAACTTGATTTTCCTATGTTGGAAATTTGTTTTTTCTTTTTCCCCCACTCTGTTTGCAACCTCAAGTGTCTGGGTACCTTTATCACCCTGTAATTAACACTTTCTTTATGAAATATCTATATATGCAGATCAGTTCCAGTGTGCCCATGGTATGAAGTGTATTGACAAGGACCAGGTGTGTGATGGCGTACCTCAGTGCCAGGACCACTCTGATGAACAGCAGTGTATGGAGGTGACTGATGGCTGTTATCACCAGTGTGATGACCACAGCCGCTGTCTGCCTGCAAGCTTTGTCTGTGATGGGGAGAGGGACTGTTTAGATGGCAGTGATGAAGCTTACTGTGGTATGTAAAGAGTCTGAAGTCTCAGACTTTGGCTGGGGTTAGGATGTGTGTGGCATTATTAAAATATAATTTTTTTTTTTTTGTAAACTCTTCAGATCAAGAGGAAGAAGCCTTTCCAGCTCCTGTGCCTACTGCCAGTGGCCCAGCTCTTCCCATCAGGTGTACTTTGGGCTCCAAACCCTGCAAGGACAACTCTGATTGTGTCCACTACAATCACGTCTGTGATGGGGAAGCAGATTGCAGAGATGGCTCAGATGAGGAAGACTGCTTATCAACATGTGAAAGTGGTAACTGGCATTAGTGTGCAAGAATTGGTTGCTGCCTTTGGAGGATGGATTTAAAACTGAAATTCAAGTCATTAAACTGTAGCGACAACTTAAATGTCAATTTTGAAAATACTCATATATTTTTTTAATCTATATATGTGACTCTAACCTCAGCTCCAGGGTGCAAATTGTTTGGCATAGTATTGGGCTTGGACTGTCATAAAAAAATGTATTGTCACCACTCTGTCCCCTGCAGGACAGTTCCAATGTGCCCATGGAAGGAAGTGCATTGAAAAGACCCAGGTGTGTGACGGTGTGCCTCAGTGTCAAGACCGCTCAGATGAACTGGAATGTGCCAAGTACATGGAGGGCTGTGTTCACCAATGTGACGACAAAAGCCGCTGCATCCCCAGCAGCTTCCTGTGTGACGGGGAGAGGGACTGTGCTGATGGCAGTGATGAAGCCACCTGTGGTATGTCTGCTAATGTGCACCACCTGGAGCCAACTAGTGATAAAATTTTTCTGTAATGGCTGCCTTGCCCACAACCCCCACAGCTGATGAAGAATGCAGTGCTGCGGAGTTCAGATGTGCCAGTGGACAGTGTGTGTCTGCCAATATGCGTTGTGATGGTCACCCAGACTGCTGGGACCGCTCTGATGAGGAGAGCTGCACCAAGGTACCAGTCTGCCCCACAAAACACCGCTGCCCCCAGAGTAAAGAGTGCCTTGTGCCTGAGTGGATCTGTGATGGAGACCAGGATTGTGAAGATGGCACTGATGAGAAGGTGACTATGTGTATTGTGCAACTTGTATTTTCCCAGACTGAGATGTACCAGGCTGACTTAATTAATTGCCCTTTAGGACTGCCCTGTGATTCCTTTGGAATGTGGTGACTTCCAGTGGCTGTGCAAATCCAAGAAAAACTGCATCCCTAAAGTCTGGAAGTGTGACAACATGAAGGATTGTGATGATGGCAGTGATGAAACTGAATGTGAGTTGGTGTATTATCATGAAAATTTTATTTCATCTGAATGTCCACTAAATCAAGGGGGTGATTCAGAAGTCTAATTTATACACTAAAATGTTTTTATATAAATTGAATTTAAGCTTCAGTATTGGCAGAGTGGGAGGGCTTCCATGCCTACATCTGATGGGCTCAAACCTAACTGCATTGTGCTCTTATCTACTTTAAAAAGTGACCAATTAAATTTGATACATCAAGCTTCCCTTTATCTGAAACTTGTGTGCTTAGGTGGGATGGTGACATGCCTTCCTCACGAGTTCCAGTGTGGCAGTGAAGAATGCTTGGATCCAGCCCTGGTATGCAACGGGATCACTAATTGTGCAGATGGTTCGGATGAGGGAGGCAGCTGCCAGCTCAACTGTGCTGAAGTGGATATTGGGCGCTGCTCGGAGGGTTGCTACAGTACACCACAGGGCACGGTGAGCCCCTTTCTCAATTGTGGTAGATAAAAAAAAAAAAAAAAAAAACTCTGTATAAGTGACTGGGAAAGTAATTTTTTATTTTTTTTCTCTCCTGGTGCATCAGCGCTGTCGCTGTGCAGCTGGGTACAGGCTTATGGAGGATGAGGTGACATGTGCTGACATTGACGAGTGTGAAGGCCACACGCCTGGTGTGTGCAGTCATCTCTGCATCAATACTCTGGGCTCGTACCAGTGTGACTGCCATCCAGGCTATATAATGGAGGCAGGTGGCCACCAGTGCAAGATCAAAGGTAAAACTTTCTTTTCTCATACCCTTCAAGCATTTTGAAATGCAGTGAGCATAATGAATCCCAGTAATTTCTTGTTCCCTTATACCTCAGGTGAACCCTTCCTGTTGTCGTCGGTCCAAACGGATCTCTATCTGTATGGCTTGCGTAGTGGAAGCTTGGATGTCTTGTTGTCTTCAGCCAAGAAGCCCATTCTGTCTCTGGACTATGACTGGAGAGATCAGAAAGTCTTCTGGGTCAGTGTTGGTGCAGAGATGATCAGGTGGTCGTCACTGGATCAGAAGACCACAGGGACTCTGGTTAAAGGTTTGTGCAAAAGAGGATTGCATGTGATGCAAGACATTTGTCTAGTACTCAAGGAATAATTTCCTCCAGGTGTCAGAGCTGATTCTGTAGCTGTGGACTGGCTCGGGAGGAACCTGTACTGGATTGATGGTGTGGATAGTGAGATTGTTGCCATCAAATTGACAAATACTCCCATGAAGTCATTGGACAGAAGCGTCATCCTGCATGAAGACCTCGATCAGCCCCGGTCTCTGGCTCTGCTACCACAGAAAGGGTTGGTATGAATTTAATTTCTAAGACTCTATTTGCTGATACCAATATTCAAAACTCTTTCAGGCTGATGTTCTGGACAGAGATTGGTGATGAAGTAAAGATTGAACGTGCTGGGATGGATGGCTCACAGAGGAGGGTGGTGGTAAACTCCAGTTTGGGGTGGCCAGGTGGCATTGCAGTGGACACCATTTCTGACCGGATATTTTGGACAGATGAGAGGCTGAGGGTAATTGGATCTACCACATTGAATGGCGACGATCTTCAGGTAAAATATTGGTCTGTAGAACTCTGACTCTAAATGGCACATACTGACTTTGTCAAGTCGCACTGCTGCAAAACATTCTGTATAAATGTCACTTCTAGATTCTTCAGATGAGGGAGACTGCAAATCCTTTCTCAGTGGCAGTGTTCAATGATATGCTATACTGGTCTGATGCCAAGAAGCGAGTGGTGCAGGCAGCTAACAAACTAAATGGTAAAAACCGTCAAGTGATCCTGAAAAGACCGAAACAACCTTTTGCTGTGAAGGTGAGTGAAATGTTGAGGCTGGTTGGAGATGGGACTGGGATGCTTTATTGGAAAGTATCATCACCCTGCCCACAAACGGGGCTTATCAAAGTAACTATTGCAAAAAACTACTCTGATTTCAGATCATCCACCCAATACTCCAGATGGACACTGAGAGCCCTTGCAAGAAAATGGACTGCTCCCACATGTGTGTGTTGGCTCCTGGACGCAAGGCTGTATGCAAGTGTCCCTCTGGTCTCTTACTGGCTGAGGATGGCCTGACCTGTTCCACCCTGATCACTTCAACATTCCTGCTGTTCCTGTCTCCCTCCACTGTAACACAGGTTATTGCTTTTCCTACACTTTTAGTATGACTTGCATAGAATTTGTGGGGAAACATTTCAAATGGCCATTTTTGGCTCTTGAAAGTGGCGATGGGTTTTTTCTTTTCAATTGACTTGCTACCCAGGTCAGTCTCTGGAGGGAAGGGCAGAGCCTTCCTGGTTAGGTGCATGGATGCCTTTTGACTAATCTCAAACCAATCTCTGCAGATCTATATGCAGTCTCGACAAGCAACGGAGCTCAAGGGCTGGCCAGACCACTTGGCTCTGCAGGTACCGAGTGTCAACAAAGCCTCTATCATGGACTACAGCCTTCGCGAGCACACCTTGCTTTTGACAGATGGCACTGCTTCACTCAGGTCCTTCAAGCTGAAGGACTCACTTTTCACTTCCCAAGGTCAATTTCTCAAACTGCTCAGTGACACAATCACTGCCATGGCCCTTGACTGGATGACCCTTAATGTGTACTGGAGCAGTGTACAACAGCCCCGCCTACAGGTCACGTCAAAAACCGGTGCTTACACAGCTGTTCTCATAAAGGATGGGATTGGTAGAGTGGGGTGCATTGCCCTCAACCCATCCACCGGGAGGGTTTGCTTCACAAATCTGGATGTACAAGATGGAATTGGCAAGGCTACTGTAGAATGTGCCCACATGGATGGTGCTGAGCGACGAGTTGTGTGGAAGGATGCTGTTCAGCCAACATCTTTGGTCTTCTCCAGTAATGGGAATACAGTTTACTGGGCTGACACTGGTAAGATTGCATAAAGTTGTCAAAGTATTACTGATTAAATCTTACTTTGTTTTTTTTTTTGTTTGTTTTTTTTCTCCAGCAATGGGTAGAATCGGCTCTGTCAAAATTGATGGCTCCGAATATGAGGAGTTGGACACCGGTGAGGGCCTGAAAGCTGTGGCCCTGAGGGACAAAATGCTGATCTGGATAACTGTTGATGGTAATGAATTATTAAATGGCCTTCAAAGCTAGAGAAGGAAGACTACTCCTCCTTGCACTAAACTAATCCCCCCCCCCCCCAAAAAAAAAAAAAAACTTCAACTTTATCTTCAGTTTCATGATGCATCTGTATTGTCCTTCAGGTATGACCAAGGTCTGGCACCAACATCAGCAGCAGAAAAAACTGTGGTTTGAGGTTGACTCGCAAGTCTTCAGCTTAAAGACCTTCAGCAAGTCCAGTCAGGCAGGTGAGAACCATGCCAATACATTTTACAAGAGATGTGGAATACAGGGAAGTAGTAAATGTAATTACTATGATCATGCAGTAGCTTGTCAAAATGACCAACGTCACTCCTTTTCATCAGGGTCTAACCAGTGCACAGAAAACAACGGTGGCTGCAAACACCTGTGCCTCCCCACCCCAGCAGGTCGGACATGCAAGTGTGCATATGACCATGTTGTAAAGGACACCAACTGCAGCCCAGAGCAAAGCTGCCCTGCTGGAAGCAGACCTTGTCTGGATCAAGAGTCTTGCCAGCCTGTTGAGAAATTCTGCAATGGGCATGTGGACTGCTCTGACCACTCGGATGAGAATTGTGAGTCTGCACAACCTAATTTACAATTGAATGTACAATCAATCCTAATATAGTAACATCTTGACACTTTTCTTAAAGGTGTCAATCTCAAGCAATGGTCAGGAACCAAGGTCTCTGCTCCTGCCAAACCTCGCAGCTCCTCTCCTTCTGCCTCTCCTCAGCCTCCCCTTTCTCCACCGCCTGAGCCCTCTTTGAATGTCAGCATTCAGCTCATGAACTTGGAAGCCCAGCAATGCAACCAGAGGCGCTGCAGTGGCAATGGGAATTGTGTCGACATCGACAGCGTCATTTCCTGTCTGTGTTCAGAGGGCTACAGTGGCGACTCGTGTCAGGACCCTCACCCAAAAACCATACAGGGTCCCATTATTTACGGTGTGATGGGCCTCGGTGCAGGAGTCGTGGTTATTGCCATCATAGCAGTGGTGGTTAAAAAGAGTGCTGCATCAAGGTTCTTGTTCTTACTAATTAAGATTCTGATCTCTGCTGCTTAAATTTTAGGTTTAGTTGTAGATTTAGATTATGCCAGCAGCCATCACCCTCCAGAACAAGGCCCTATCTTAGTCTTCAATTAATTTTTTTGTATTTGAGAGGAAAAAGCTCTGCTACAATTTCCCTCTAAGGGGGATAAAGTGTTCATTTCATACAGTAGTTAACTTATCCAACTAATGTGTGTAAGCATGGCTTTGGGTGGTGGGCTTACAATGCTGCCACATTTTAGGAAGATGTGTTAAAGCTTTAAACTCCTACATTTGTGGTTACAAAATGACATTTGTCTTGCCACAGGACAACTAACCCAAACGTGGCAAAAGAAATGAGCATGACTGAACTGGAGAAGAAAGTAGAGACACCCCCAAGCACCCTGACAGAAGCAGACAAACCAGAGGTGGTCTTTCACTAAACTTATATTTTTCCTCCCCTTTCATGTACTTTAGGGATCGTCTGACTACTTCTGTTCCTCTTCACAGGAAGCGGTATCTTCTGTGGACTGATGCTGGTATATGGACAATTTTTAAAATAAATGGTCTGCATTTTCAATTGTGGTCTGGTATTTTATTTTAGCCTTTGGGGTTGGAGCAGCTGTTAGTCTTGGTTACACTGCTCTGTTACATGTTTGTACTCTTGCAGATGCCGGGTTTTCTAAGACTGCGCTTAAAAAAACTGATTTATTGAAGGTTTTTTTTTATTAAATATAAATTGACTTGACTCAAATGAGCTGTAACTGTAAAGAGAAAACAAGGATTTAGTTTAAATGGTTGGCCTAAGATTAAAGGTAAATTTAAGAAATGCTGATTGTAAGGACTGGGGATAGCAACAACTTCAAATGCCAAGTACTGGTGTGACTGGATGGTGGCTGAACTTTTAGACCAGGGATCACCAACTCAACCTCTTAAGCCAGTGTCCTGAAGATTTTCAATGTTTCCCTGCCTAAAGAACTTTAATCAAAATCCTGCTGTTCAAAGCAGTGATTTGGGGCCAAAATACAATAAGGATCATCTGCTTCATGAACCAACCAGATCCCTCTGGTCACTGTCAAATCCACAATTTCCAGAGTCAGAACTAAACATGGAAGGATAGCATTAAGCTTCTACGCTCCACATGTGGAACAAAATGACAAATCTGCAGAAAATTCGTGTTAAACTTTTATTTGCCAACTTTTTATTAGCAACTGTAAATTCCTTATACTGCCACCGTATTCTCCAGTATCTCAAGCTTTGCTCCAAACTTGACGCATTATTTGAGGTGTTGCAGGGAAACATAAACCTGCAGTAATGAAGTAGAAGTAACTACAGATTTATGCATGTGTACTATGTACTTTAAGGTGTTGGTCCAAACTGCTCTAGCACCCATCAAAGCTGGTGCAGTTTGAAAGTGCAGGAGGTTTTCACTTCATTCAGAAACCGTAAAAAATGTCAGATGCCATTTATGTACAAATGGCTCATTCTGCTTTTGTAAAATTAGATGCCAATAGAAAATTTTCTTTTTTGGTCAATGACCTTTTGATCTTGTTACTCACTGCCCTTAAAGGTTTTTTTTCTTTCCCCCGTTGTACAGTCTCACCTGGTTTTGTAGCTATTCTGGTAAAATGCTGCCACTGCTATGACTTAGGAGTTGGAGTCATTTCTAAATGCCCCATGTTTATAGTAAAACTGGGTACATGTGGCTTGCCAAAAGACTCCTTTAAAAAGCATGACTAGAAAAGCTAAATTAACCCATTTACCATCAAGGATTTGGGAAAAAATTGGAACTTATTCATTTGACTACAGGATTTTTAATGAAATGACCACATGCAAAACATGAGCATGAAATTGATCAATGCCATGATGTATCATGTTGCAGATAAAAGCTCAACTTTGAACCAATAGTGATCGAAATACAGCTAAAAGGATAAAGTGAAGCATGTTCAAATTACTCGAGCCCATTTTACTGGAATACAGATAAAATTTTAATACAGGACTTTAATCATATGTTAAAGGTCAGACCACACAAGCATTTATTTTGGCTGTGCGCGTTTTAAAATCTGACACTCCCCAACCCCTTTGACTCCACTAACATTGAATATAAAACACGGGGACATGGGGAAAAAAAAGGTTCTGAAGGCACATGAGAACTGAATCCTGTATCACACGGAAAATACTAAAGATGAGTTAATGTGTACTTCCAATTTATGTAGCTTTTGCTGGAAGCCGAACACATGACACTTTGCCTAGAATAGGTGAATTCTAGATGTATTTACAGTCTAAACCAGATTCTTCCTATTGTTTACACCAAAACCACAAAACATATTTAATTTTGTTATGAAGCCACTTGTGGTGCTCTCACTCTCTCATTATCCTCTGAGAATTTTTAGCACTCCAATTTCAGTTTATCTTTGGGTGTTAAATGATTTAGCTTTGGTTAGTGAAGAAGAGTTGGAGTTTCCTTTGTACATTTTTATGAAACAGAGATTATGGATTGGTGTCAGCACCCACAGCTATATAAAAACCTGCCCAGCTCAGATGTTCTGCTATTCGTTCAAGACACAGAAGAAGTGAACCAATATTTGCTTTGGGCTGAAGTGGGACATTTTCTGATAAGTCCGGGGTGTTGATACAGTGAGAAATCACCATCAAGGTAAGTCTGAAAACAGGGCAATAGCCATTTTCAGGTCATACCACACTTCAGCGCTTTGCTTTCTATTCAAAATAGCATTTTTTGTCAGCTTTGATTGCTTTTAAATTCTCTAAAAGAAATTAAAGTTGTTTATTTAAAGGGGTGCTTTAAAAAAAAAGGAAGATGCTATCAGGAGAAATGATTTTTCTTTAAATTTTTTTTTTTTAAAAAGTACTCTTAATAGAGAGGCCTATCCAGGACTGGAGAGATTTTATCTCTGGATTGGATTGGTAATACCTCCATGTCCCCCTGGAAGATCTGGAGCAGATTCCTGGGTGAGGGAGGGTGGGAAAGTCTGCTCAGACTGGTGCCCTCTCGACCCAGCCTTGGATACGTGGCAGAAAAATGGATGGATGGCATTTTCAATGTAAATCAGCTTGTTTACAAAATTTCAGAGGATAACAGTCAGTTACAGGCTTAAACAATAGCAGGATTTTATTTTTTTCTGATCATTGAGCAAATTTACACTTGAAGCTATAATAGCTATACACAACAAACTACTCCTACATCTGTTTCTGCAAATTTAGGAAAGACCACAATGGCTGTACTGTGGTTCACACTTTATGCTGTCTTCATGGTGACCGTAGTGACATCTAAGCCGGTAAGTAACTTCACTACTCTGCTGTTTTATTGTACCACTGTTAAGTCATTTAAGTGAATGTGTGACTCTCTTGTTTTTAAAATAGCTCTGCCTAAATGTGGGTGAGAATTCATCCATATCTTTAGAGTCAGGTGAATCCAGTGAGACCAGCTCATTGGAGGAGACTGCCGCTGACTCTGGGCCCTCACAGCCAGCAGTTACAGACATGCCCAACACTGTGGAGCCTGACCCGGTGAACACTGCACTCCTTCCCTCAGCAGATGCAGGACCGGCTCCAGCAGCATTCAATACCTCCGCTCTGCCACACCAGGAAGACCCACAAACCTCCACGGACATTGATGCTTTACAGTTCATGCCAGATGATCCTTCTCAGCCTACACTGGGTGTAGACATTTCTAAGGACATGCCTGATGTCACGAGCACACACCAAGGGAGTGCCACTCCACCTCCAACACCGAAATTATTCTCCACAACCGCACCTTTGAATCTCCTCACTGAAACCACCGATGCTCCGCTTTGTTGCACAGTTCATTTCACAACCTCTGAACCACCTCCACTAAGAGGAGATAACAAATGAACCTAACAGAAACTGCAAAGTCATTTCTGTTACCAGCTTATTACGATATGTAAACATTTTCAGTTGGTATGGTACCACTTTAAGGCAAAACATACAAACTACATTTGACTTTTTTTTTTCCAACTTAGATTGGTTATTAATTTTATTAATGATGTTAATAAATAATAGTGCTAGTGTAAACACATTGAAAATACTTTCATTCTTGTAAAGATGAGTTGTACTGGAAAGCTTTACCTGCAGAATCAACACTTTAGCTGAAAACTTCCCAATTATCCCAAGCAGCTTGGAAAAGACACTATGATTACATGCTTCTTCTTTAATGAATTATGCTCGTGTTTAACAGAAGGCTTGAATAACTTTGTCACAGCAGTCATACCAACTACAGTATCGAGTTAAACAGTAAATATTTAAGAGCTGAATTGCAGATTAAACTGTTACATTGGTTCTACTGTCCCACGCATGAATAGATTTAGAAAACAAAGGTTAAAACTCTATTTATAGATCATGTAAGTTTCAATCATGAAACATAACTTAAATCTTTTCATGACCTTTTAAACTAAAAAAAATTTAAAAAAATCTTGTAATTCTGCAGATTTCATTTTTCAATCTGGGGTCCTTTTATATCTAAATTCATACATTGTGACTACAAGAGGCGCTTCCATGAAAATTTTCTAAAAAAGAAAACTCACTTGAGAGGAACTGAGAGGAAAGTCCTACACTCCTCTCAGAAATTAAAATGAAGACTTAGAATTCAAAAGTTACAAAATGCAAATATTTAGGTCACTGGCGATTTATGCAATACCCTCACCACCACACACTCTCAGCACGACTGCCCCGTGAAGGTTTCCCTTTTCTTACAAATTTCCACGACTGGCATTGTCTCCTGTGAAGTCACACAGGCTCGTACACTACATAAAAAAAACAGGTCTGCACACATTTCACTGATATCATTTCAATATGGCACTAGCACGCTCCATGAACCCATCAGATAAGCGTCATACTGTTCTGACTGGTTACAGCTGCCAAAAAGTTAACAACCACAAGATCTTGTTGGGTTGGAAAAACATCAGAACTGAAGTGTTTGCCTACTGTCACCATATCATGCAGGTAGAATAGACTTGTCAATATAAACTGTCAATGTGGAAGTTCAGTGATTGACTGGCCACTAGTCCACCATTACATCTCTCCAAGCACATGCTGGGATAGATTTCTGTCCAGAAGAGCATAAAAAACAAACAAACAAAAACCCATTTATCTTTTATATGTACAAAATTTGGAGCATTGGCTCAATCTAATGTTTGAATGCACCAGTGAGATGTAAGAAGCATTACAGTAAATCCCATTCACATTGTTTTGAACAGGTGGAACTAATGTGGCATGGGTGACTCATGTTGATCTTGTTGCTCAGGCTCCCTGTCTGTTTCAGCCTCATTCTCAATGTCCTGCGGCTCCTGCTGGATCAGTCCTCCCTCCTGTGCTGTGTTGTAGGAGCCGCAACCAGCGCACTTCATTCCCAACACATGGAATGGCACAGTGCAATGGGTTTGGCAGTCGTTACATATAATCTGTAGTGAGAAATAAAACAAATAATACTTTGCTTACAGTATATAGACTGCTAATTGAATGTTTAGACAGAACAATCACAAAGTTCACTTTTTGCTGCTTGTATAGGTCGTGCTTTTTACTGGGTTAATGAGGTCTTACTTTGACAGTAGCACTCTGGTATTCAGGGGGCATTGGTGACTGAGTAATCTCTTTGTCCATCTGATCCCAGTGGTCCTCCATGTTCCAAGCAGAATGCATACACAGAGGGCAGCGATATGCTCTGAAACAAACAGAGAGAAAAAAAAAAAGGTTGGTAGGCCTCATTCTGAACTCTCAACACTGTAGTACTGTAAGTCAGAGTATACATAGAGTAACAGATTTATCTATGCAAGATCTTTTACAGCCAAGTATTTTACCTGGAAGTAACGAAATGAAGCTATTCATAGGTAAATGTAAGAGTTTCACAATAGTTTAATAATTATGTTCTGACCGTGGACTAAATCAGATGCAAACATGTGTAATGGTTTTTACAGTTTCAATAGATACAAAGGAAATTATCTAATAAAAAAATACTAGTTTATTTTTTTTATTACTGTTTTGGATACATTTTAAGATGGTTATTTTTTTTTTTTTTATACAATTTATGAAATTGATTTTAAATGTATCGATGACATTGCTCCACAGGTGGTCAGTCAGTGGATTATATAATTTAGCCTTTGTTAAATAATATGTTAATGAATATAAAAAAAAGAGAACATCACTTTAGTCATTTTCAGTCCAACTTTCAGACTGGCTCAGACATTATGCTCACTGTCCCAATTCTTTTAACACACATATATGCAACTGTGAAAAGCTTATTAGAAAGCTGGTTTACTGTGTAGAGAGCATAGATTGGTATTCTGGGGGAAACCTTAGACGAAGTTATAGACACCAGGTTACTTATTTATTTCATTTAAAAAGGGCTAAATAGAGAAAGCTGATTGTAGCCCAGCAATTTAAATACAACAAAACCAAGTTTCAGCAAACGTAAAGAGGTATCAAAAAGCTTAGACATACCCTCCTTTGACCATGTTGTCAAAGCAGGTCCTACGGAGAACATGAAAAAAAATGTTATCTTGATGTTATAGCAAATCTCAAACTATTGAAGATAAACTACAACAGATTTGGGTAAAGTTGCAATGACAATAGTTTTCATAGTGTTTCTGGGGGAAATGGAGTGGATTCTGGCACAGACATGTCTTTTTCTTTGTCCCATCATAGCATGGCCTCAAGCTAAAGAGACACAACCTCTATGATGACCTTTTTTTATGCTCAATCATGTTACTTCCAATAAACCAAATTAGGTGCAAGGTGTTCCTATGTGTCCTTTTTTTTACTTTTCAAATTTGACATGTGCTGTTGGCATCAAATTTTAAAGAATATATTTTGGAAGCAATAAATAATGATCATTTCATGGGTAAACACTGCTGTACACACTTTGCACAGCTCACTGATTACACAATTTAAACTCTTTCACATTTTAAATTTGTCTGTATTTTGTAGCTTGTCACTTGTTCTTGTACTATTTTAAATTAAAACTGTTTTAAATGATTTACAAATCACTCCTTTCTGTTTGAACTCTGGTTCTAACTTTTCTGGAAACAGTCCTGTAAAACAGATCTTTACACAGTTCATTTATATAACCTCAAACAAATGGTAAGAATAGTAAGTCGTACTTGTGTAAAAGATGGCCGCAAGGAAGAACATAAGCGCCATTTCTAGATGTGTGAATATCCTGGAGGGGAAAATCGAAAGAAAAAAATTACATCCAAGTTTTAAATGAAAAGATTACATTAAAATCCAACATCCCTCTCCCTCGTTGTGTTTTTACCTCCATACACACTGGGCAGTTCTGCCTTGATACATTTTCAACACACTGAAACAAAAAAACAAAGACTGTAAATGACAGCAGAAAGAATAAATCTGCAACTTAAACACTTTTGTGAGATTGAGTTTGGAACAGATGTGCAGTAATTATTAGGCAAGGCAGGTTTATTTGTATAGCACATTTTCAGGTTCAAGACAATTCAAAGTGCTTTACATAAAACATTAAAAGCATTACAGATAAAAAAAAACCCCAGCTAGAATTACAATAATATTACTTACCTTGTGGTTTCCTCGCAGATCCTGGGCTAAACACAAATTGCATTTCTCACAGTGAAAGTACTTCTCCTGGGGCCCAATCCTGTAGAAATAAAAAAAACAACAACAACATATAGTGCACAGAGTAGTGTCGTCTATTGTGCTGGCTAATTTGTAAATAAGGACATATTATATCACAATGGTAAAAAAAAAAGTACATCACTTGTTTGTGATCTAATCTGTCACCTAATCTGGATTTACCATGAAAAAGAAAGTGTAACATCAATAAGACATTCACCCTGACACATTCCTGAGAGTTCATGTAATTGTTGTCTTTTACTATAAATGATTTAAGAGTAATTTTACCAAGCTATTCATGTATGTTTATGATATGTAATTTAGAAAGGAATAGATATGTAATCTGGTGTTTCTTACCTGCATATCCCACAGGGCTGACAGTGGTACTGCTTCTTATCCATGTCAAACAGGTGGCAAATGTCACAATAGTACTCCCCAAACTGCACGTGACACTGCTCACAGGTCTGCTGAGCCTACGCGAGAAATATCAAACTTTTTTTAAATTCTTTTTAGGAAAGTGAATCTAGACATAGTGACACACAACATAAAGACCCACGAGCAAAAGGGAATGTTTATCATGATTGAATGGTGTTGCTACTGCTTTGTTTTCTCATGTACCTGCTGCAGGGTTTGACACTCAGAGCATTGTACTTCTCTGACTTTGAAGCGATCCATTTGGTGGTTCTCCTCTGCATCATGGCACAGTCGACACACATACAGTTTATCACAGCAAGGTGCCTGCAGTACGCAGAAACAGGGGCAAAGTCCATCATACACACACCGCGGGGTGATGCTAACACATTTGGATGTTTTCAACCACAATGATTATGGTTAAACTTTGTAATGGACGTGTAGGACGTAAAAACTGCGTTTAATCGCATTGGTAAAATAATAAATAGCTAAGTTTACCTGGCACGGTGAGTGTGAGGCACACTTAGCAAATGTACCAATAGCGAAAGCCAATAATTGTGCAGCTAAGAGTCATATATATATAACACAGACAGCCAAAGTTATATTGTCATTACAATGTTATGTCAATCTCCAAAAAGCGCTCCAGTAACCGAGCGGCCACTGTTAGCTTACAACGGTTGCTATCAGTTTGCCGCCGTTGCAAGATATAATTATATAGTTAGGTACATTTTACAACCAAAAGCTTTTCTCATACTTGTAAAATCAAATACATGATAAATGTCCCATGAAGTTTACTCACTTTCAATAAACAGCTGCGCACATAATGTTCACAACCAATGGGTACAGCCATGTTTCCGCCTACATTGGCTCTTTGCTTGCGACAGCTTCTTCTTCTTCTTCTTCTACGATTAACACTTTTTCTTCGAGGGTTTTTCGGCAGCGGACATCCATTTACGGGCACCACTGCCACTCACTGGATTTATCTACATCCTGGCCCTTGTGAGAACAAAAAGTTATTTTCGTTTTTTTTCTCTTTCACTACAATCCAATTGATCTTGAAGGATAAGATTTAAATATTGAATATCTTTAAAATGACAAAATAATTATATTACAGATTAATATAAGATTATTCACAATTTTAATGGAAAATAAAACACATAATAGTAATATGATAAATATAATACATCACGGTGTGCAATAACCTGCATTAAACCTGTAAAATATAAAAAAAAAAAACATAGTCACTAACAGTAGCAGCTTTATGACATCTGATATGCTGCCATAATCATGTGACACAGAAAGAATACACTGTGGCTTGGCTTCGCATGCAGTTTTATTGTTTAAAACTGAGAATTGAAAACAAATGGCATGGGTTTTATCAGGAAAGTGGTATCTTGATCCTCAAAAAAATATAGATTCCGATTCTTTGACTGGCTGGTATCGAAGTATCAACTCCAAAGTATCGATACCCTATTGTCTTCTTGGCAAAGTCACTTCAACATTGCTGATATTGCTTTTTGATATCTTCTTTAGCAACTAGTGAACATGTTCATGTTATTGTTCCACAGTCATTTTATTTTATTGGATAAAGATGCCTTCCTTTTTACTCGTGTTGCCATTCTTGCTACCTTTTTTTATTCAGTCTCTTTTTGTAGTTTGCTTTGCTAACCTGTCCACTCTCATTCCCAGGAGTGCCAATGTGAGCTGGTACTCTTATTAAATGTCACCTCATTCCCTTGCCTTTAAGCCTGGGTATATGCCAACATGATCTCATTTATCAAGTCCTGGTGACTGGATGAAACGGAGTCACTACTGAAGTCAACACTGATGCACTTGGCAGGAAGGGCCAGAGTACACTCTACTTGCTGAGGAGACTCAGGTCTTTTGCAGTGCAAAAGCCCCTCCTTTTGACCTTCTTGAATTTGGTTATAGGATCAGCTTTTATTGAGTGGTTTGGCTGGGGGCAGCTGCATTTCAACTACAGTAAGGTGATCAGGATGGCTGACTCTGTCTTAGGATGCTCCCCTGAACCCAATGCAGGTGGTGGGATACTAGTGGAGGATGCTAGTCAAGCCATTGCCTTTCCTGGAAAATGTCACTTGTCCCATGTATGAAACCATGATTTCAGTGGGAAGCTCCTTTTATTGCAAGTTCTTCCATTCTGCAGCTGTCTATTATATAACCAGCGCTGTTCCTGATCAATGATCAAGGAGAAAAGTTCCAGTGCTGTGGAAGATATCGTAGTAGAAGAACAAAATAGTACCAGAGAGGCTGTTATTGGCTCACCTAAGTAAGCATATTAACATCTTTTAGGACACACTCAAGTTTGATTATCATCCTGGAGTTTGTAGTGAAGATGCCATCATTTACCTGCTTCACAGAGGTCACTTTAATCTGGACAAAGCAGGAAATAATCAATAATCCACTAAACAACAATTCTCTCTAAATGTCTCAAATAGTTATTTAATAAATAGTATAAAAATGACATAAGTTTTTATTGCGGCGCCGCTGGTGTAGTGGTATCATGCAAGATTCCCATTCTTGCGACCCGGGTTCGATTCCCGGGCGGCGCACGCCTTTTACTTCAAGTTCGTGTTTTTAGACTTTATGCAGTTTCATAAATACATTTCTATTTTATAGTAATACATTTTTTTTACATATAATTCTCCACGTGCTGGTTCAGATTTACAAGCGAAGAGACCAGCCATTTCTTTTCAATTTGAATATTTAGTAAAGTCTATATATTGACTATTATATAAATATTATTTCGCAAAGCTTAATAAAGTCCTATGTATGCACCATTCACCAAACAGATGCGGAAGCACATATTTGTGTGAGAGAAAGAGCGCCTGGTTTTGGGTTTATTTCAGCGCGCAGCCAGGTTGACGCTGCTGCTGACGCCGCTCCTCCGCCATCTTCAACTTCCTATTGTTTGCATCAGACTGAGTCTGTCTGCCGTGTGTGTGTTTGTGAGACGAGAATCTGCCACGAATTTCTAAAATTGAATAGTATATACAGTCATTACGTTTGACGTCGCTCAAGTTCATTGCAAACATTTGTATGTCATTGGAATAAAGACATCTCGGGACGCGACCACTAAACCTTAACGATGGAGGACGATCAACCCAGAACCTTGTGAGTAACATTGGCCCCGTCTATGTCCAGGAATGCGCAGGCTTCATCTAGTTACTGCGAGCTCGAAATGTTTCCACGTTGTTGTTTCAAGTAAAAGCTGTTAGACCATGTCATGTTGGCTCACTGCCTTATTGAAGTAGCATGATTATTTTGTATAAGCAAAAGTGACATTTCTGAATATAATTAAAAACAATACTTTTTTGAAAACATAAAATAATGTTTGCTTTAGCTTTTTAAATGTACCAAACGGTAACTCGCCTTAAAACGAAACTGGTAGCTAGCTAGTACCAGCCATCATTAGCTAAAGATACAATCAGTAGAACATAACTTGCTTTAATTTTCCTAAAATCACAGCTATAGTCGCAGTTATTGTGGTATTTAATTAACAACGGGTAAGCATTTTAGGGACTATAACGGAAGCGGTTTCATTTTGTGAAGCGCCGCTTGCTGCCAACATTTAGCCAGAGGCCTGTAAAACCGGCTAGCGATGTCTTTAGCTAGCTGGCAGACAAGCCACGTCAACGCTCCGAGTGACTTCCCGGGACACCTCTAGCGAAGCGGTGACTGTAATGGAGTTGCTTGTGTAAAACAAAGACCATTGCCCGGTAGTGATAAATCTATTTTCACCTCTATATTTATGTCAATATCATGATTTGTTGTGGTCGTTGCTAGCCCGGCGTATTAGCCTTTGTTTGCATGCTACTTCCTGTTTGACAAAGACTCAATTCACCATGTCCCTTCGTTGCTCGCAGGTATGTGGGAAATCTGTCCAGGGACGTCACCGAGCCTCTCATTCTGCAGGTCTTTACGCAGATAGGACCCTGCAAGAGCTGTAAAATGATAGTTGATGTGAGTATTATACTTTAATTTGTGTCTATATATATATATATATATATATATATATATATATATATAGTAGTAG
>JAOXYM010000012.1:25782811-25792865 GCA_028567055.1 Leptatherina wallacei | reverse complement strand
AGAAATGACCTGCAACCAATGACAGGGACAGTGTACAACTACACAATTGCACCGGAGTTAGCTAAAGGCTAATTTGCATCTGCAGAATGCAGAATACATGTTCAGATGTATTTAAATGGACGATGAGACCAAATAACAACTCTTTATTACTGGCATTGCAGCACGGTGATGTGATGGTCGGTGCTGTTGCCTCACAGCGCCTCAGTTTTAAGGTTTATTGTCATTGTCTTGATACACCAATATTAGAAGGTGCGAGTAAAATCTTCACTGTTTGTCTGAATAGACAACAGGCACGTGTGGGAGAGTCACAGGATACCCTTCCATGGAATCATAAAAGTTAAATCTGAGACCGGTTTGGGATACTTACCTTCTACTTGTCAGACTTATTAATCACATGTTCCTCTTTATTTAGAGTGTTTTGAGTGAAGTGACATTTCATGTACTAGACTGTGGATAAAAAGGCTTTTAGCCGTGCATATGCTTTTTATGATAAGCCAACAGATACAGTAGGTGTTTGGCAGTGTAAAGCTGTCAGATCAGGCTGGATTATGGGAGTTAAGGGCTGCATGTCAAAACATGTCTTTCATTCTGCCCATGGGCGCCATAACAATAACCCCCCCATCCTTCGAAAATCCAGCCGCCGCCATTCTCTTCATATCTTTCAGTCCCTATCCTTAGGCACAATCAACTCTCTCAGCTCCATTTCCTGCCAATGCACACTGTCATGACAAACACACGCATACATGCTAACACATTTACGAGCACTCAGAGGCAACAAAAGGTAAAACCAGTTACAAGCAAGACCCGCATGCACACATAAAGTAGCATAAAGTGTTACAACTTCACCTGCCGTCTGTTTGTGTGTGTCATCAGTCAACGTGAGGACAGCACAGAGAATCACTTAAGATAATCATTCTTGTCTTGGTCCTGTGTGGAGACATGATACGTGCAGCTTTGGGTATGCTATACACAGCAGCCTTTGATATAAAGTAGATACATTTTGTCATTTATACTTCACTGAGTAAATGTAAATATAGTTTGCTTTTGTTCTATCCAAGTTTGTGTATCATGCTCCCATTCCACAATAAGCCCAAACACGTCCATGTAATAATAGAGTCAAAGGAACAGATTTATTTGAGTTTTTCTCCATGTGATAATTGAAAAGAAGACATGATACATTTGACATGCTACCAATTCATTCCCCCCCTCATACTACAATCCATGTTCAATTTGCTCCATTGATACACAAGCAGATACACAGAGAGCAGGGTAGAGAAGTGAATTAATTTTTCATATTCTCTCACTTTGTAGTCGCTCTTCTCTCTCAGGTTTAGCTTGGAAACACACTTTAGACCCCTGGGCAAAAACACTGCAGATGCCACCAGGCGCCAGATTTCCTCCACTCCAGATGAGGCTGCTTTGCATATTTCTTATACCTCGCTGATCTTCTGTTCTGGCTTTTGTGACAGTCATTATACAAATCAGTATTCTATCCAAGAGTGCTTGTTCTTAAGAGTAAAGGTTTGATCCTTGATCTCATAAATCACAGAGACTGGGTGTTGTGGAACCGAGTGGAATGGGAGGAAATGTATAAGCTGATTTGTATTCTTGGATAGCTTAAAAAGAGGAAATTTGTTCAGTGATGGTCAATAAGTGGAAGATGTTACTTACACTTCAGGTGGGTCAAGTGTCACCGGGGCAAGTTTGAAGTCCCATTTCTATTGGTCTTTAATTTCACAAAGAAAAAAAAAAAGATTTTCTAAAGTCCTATTTCAACTTCCAACATGACAGACAGACATATAGAGAAGAAGGAGAGGACTAGCTGAAGAAGATAAAAGTGATGGACGGCATGTTAAGTGGATATTTTAAACCAGTGTAACTGTATCATGACAGGGAGGATTATAATGTGACACAGAGCTGCTTGGTAGGTTTAAAACCACTGACTGACACATGTCGTGGTGAAATTTGTTACAGGCTTTACCAATGGAAGTCAGATAAGTCAGTCAGGCTGAGTGGAACAACATGTAATTCACTGACAGCTGGGAATTCGACACGAGTCCTCCACTACAGTGCAGAAGTTGAATGGAAAAATTATAGCTGGTGGGCTCAGACTGGTTACCTTCTCAGATATCAAGTGATAAAACTTAAGCGGTCTAACTAATAGGAGAGGTCTGTAAACAAGCCTGCAGGTCCGGCAAATCCATGGGATGCAGGAGCTTAAAGCCCAGCAACATCCCACTTACAAGCTGCATCAAACACATCTTCAGCTGAACAGCAGTTAAACCGGCGATTCCCACCCACTCGACACAGGTGTGTCAGACAGCATCTCCATCATGCAGTACAGCAGGTTTGGGTGTGTCTGTGGCTCCCCCATCATGAACTGGACTGATGAAATGATCACTGTTCTGACCTTTATATGTAAGTGGTTGCATTGCTACTCGAATGTGAAAATATAAACTATCTGGTACGTGATGATTGAGACATGAGGTTCAGCATTGAATCGTGTATGGAGTCAAACCATGCTTGTATCTGTCATAATGAACATAAAAAACATGAAATCATACAGCTCAGAATGTTTCAACATGGTTTTTAATATTTATTTGAAATGGCTGCAGAAAGAAAGTATCTAATAGGACCTGGAGGAACAACACATTCTTAAAACAGATAATAACAGTATAATTGTCACCTTAGTTTACGGCACAAAATTTTGAATTGTCGGGAAAAGTCTCCAAAATTGAACAAAAAACTTAAGCATAATCGTTCCGTCCTTACAGAGACGCAGTTTATGTGATGATGGACCGACATTCTTGCCACGTGATAGCATTCAGAAGTTCACTCTGATTTGCAAACATCACACAATGTTGATTTTGTTGCTTATAATCAGCTAAAGAGGGGGTTGAAGGAAGTCCACTAAATATTGTGTTAGAGATGATTAGTTTCAGAATTAACCCTCACAATGGCTTCAACTGTCCTGTCGCCTCTCAACTTTCCCTCATGATTCCCCCAGGCATGATTTCTTACTTTTCAACTTTGCTCTCATCTGTGAAGAGGAAAGGTTAAGATTTAAAAGTACAAGTTGAGGTCTATGTGTAAAACAAACACCCTCCCCTAGCCCCTCATGTTAGATAAGTACAATGGCAATACACAAAAAAAGGCCTAATTATATCTGCAAAGTGAAATAAAAAGCAATTATTCTTTTTTTAACTTAACTTTTATTTCTTTGCAGGCATTATGACGTCAAGGTATTTCTTATTTTTGTCATGAACCTCATTTCATTGTTTTTTTTTTAACATTTCAGACCTGCAACACATTTTACAAAAAGTTTGGAGTTGGGTTGGGGACAACTAGAATTTAATGAACTAGCTAGTACTAGCTAGTAATGAAGGAAAACAAAGGCCATTTCAAACAAATGATGTCAGTGCTGTAAATGGTAAATGGACTGTACTAGTATAAAGCTTTTCTAGTCATGTGACCACTCAAAGCGCTTTGACACTACATGTTCATTCACCCATTCACACAACACATTCATACAGCACCTATATTTATACATAAATACATGTACACTGTACAGTTACCTGTTTTCTGCTTGGCCATATCTTGGCCATGGATGCTGTATTTGTATCAGGATTATCTACAAAAGTATTAAAAGCTGATATTTTAGGGTGAAATATAAGCAGATCATTTCTTTAGTCTATCAATAATTGTGTGAGAAATTTACTGAATTGTCTGATATCAATGTTTCCTTAAAGAGAGTTTGAAAGGGATTTGCATATTTCTCTGTATGAGGTGCAAAGTATCTTTAAATAATTCAAATATGGAGGAATTTCAATGTGCAAAGAGAAAGAATGTTAATAATCAATAGCTGATATAACTACGTGGGCAAGGGATATGGAAAACGTTTGTCAAGCACAACAACACAGAGTCACAAATACAGTACAACGTAAGTGTTTACAAAAAAGAAGTCTCAACCTTGTTCAGAGGCACTTGGCTTCTCTGAATGTCTAAGCATCAGACATTTCAGTGCTATAGATGTTTATTTGGAAGAATAGAAAACTGCTTTTTCTGGACTAAAGACAAAAAGAACCTCTTAGACCAGGGGTAGGCAAGTTCACTAGAGAGCTGCAGTCCTGCAGGTTTAGGATGTTTCCCTGTTTTAACACTGATTCAAATGAATGAGTCACTGAGCAGAACTTGATAATCTGTTGGATCCATTTAATTTGAATCAGGTTTGTGGGAGCAGTGAAACATCTAAAACCTGTAGGACTGCAGCTTTCTAGGACCGAACTTGCCTACCCCTGACCTAGACTGTTGTCAGTAACAAGGCCAAAAAGCTAGGCTCTGTGATGATATGGGGTTGTATCGGTGCTATTGGCAAAGTTCATTTACACTTTTGTGATGACAGCATTAATGCATACATCTGTATAACATGCTAACATTGAGATGTTAAAGCAATATATGCTGTTTTCATGTCAACATATTTTCCAGTGACGTTCATGCATTTTTTTTGACAAACAACACAAAACCACATCCTGTGCACATTAAAAAGGCATGACTGAAGAAGAAGAGAGCTACTGGTATGATCTGTTTGCAGAAATGACCTGCACCCAATGACGAGGACAGTGTACAACTACACAATTGCTCCAGAGCTAGCTAAAGGCTAATTTGCATCTGCAGAATGCATTAAATATCTTGAAAGAAAAATGATGACCTTGTAGCATTAGACATGTTCAGGTGTATTTACATGGACAATGGGACCAACTCTTTATTACTGGCATTGCAGCACGATGATGTGATGGTCGGTGCTGTTGCCTCACAGCAAAAATTTTCCTAGAATAACACCTGAAATACTTCATTACTTGCCATCCTCAATACCAGAACATCTTTGTGTTCTGTGAGGAGGAAGGGGAATTTTACTAAGTGATAAAAGCTGTTCTGTCCCAACTTTTTTAAAATCCCAAATTTATATTAACAAATGAAATGAAGTTCATTAGACTAAACATGAAATATTTTTGATTCATACTGCCTGAAATTAAACGAAAGTCCAAGTAAATGTGAGGATTGGTGGATATTTTGGAGGGATTTTCCATCTCATCTCAACTTTTTCTGAGTTAGAGTTGCTCTTGGGTTGTCTTGTCAGTTTCGTTTTGAACTTGTGAACAGATGTACTCATTACATGATTTATTATGAGACTGACGCTGGATGAAGACTTGCAACTTGCCCCAAAAAAAAAGAACCAATTACATTTAGATGCAGTTTTGAATCCCTCTGTTAGTGTGGAAGTGGTGGAGGACGGATCTTTTGTTTCTGTCAATATTTTTTGCTAAATGTACTGTACATGCTCATTTTGCAGGGCCTAAACTCGTGGCTATATTTACTGTAGAACTGATACATACTGAAAACAGATTCTACTGTAGTGAATAAAAATATAACAGATAAGTGAATTTTCAAATGTATAACCAAAGATAAATAAATAAATCACAGGCACTTAATCTACATCCATAAATATAAAAATGAATGTTTATTTGGTAAACTTTTGATGCACTTTTGTTTTCCATTCAGGAGTACGTTATCGTTCATCATCAGTACAATGAATGTTCTTTCATCAACTCCAGGATCATGACTTTATTTGTAGCTTATCTGTGTACACACGTAGATTTAAGTATGTTCTGTCAAAGCAGAAAACACAGATATATCAGGATGTTTGTATGTCACGATGGTGGTTGGGTCTCTGGCATGCTGTGTTTGGGTGTAAAGTGCAGTCAAGTGTTTGATCTCATCTGACCCAGACACAACACAACCCTCACCACACACACACAGAGATCCACAACTACTGAAGACAAGTGGTCTGATAGTCATGGGTGGCATATGAAATCTACAGCATACGTGTGGTCTCTCATGATGTACGTGCACCGTTCTCTTCTCGCTTTCTCTCCTGTTTCCTTCTCTTCCCTTGCCGGTTTTGCCTTCCCAATCTGTCCTTCTCTTCTTCCTCGCCATCATCTCTGCCTGGCGTTAATGTGGGAGTGATTGAGGAGGACTGTATGAGCAGGCTGACAGAGCTCATCTCTGGCACATGATGCATGGCTTCCCTGGGCCTCCCCGCTGCCCCATTACACCCTGATTAATTGGCCCTGCTTAAGTCAATAATTCACCCGTTAAAAAACAAAAAGCTCCAGTGGAGAGGAGGAGGAGGAGCTGGAGTAATGAAAGGCACAAAAGTAGGCAAGAAAAAGTGAGCAAAAGCAAAAGAGAAAGGGTAAAGGAGAGAGGACAAAGGAAGAGATAAATGGAATTTAAATAAATGAAAATGGTTTAAGTGCACTCATTCATAAGCTTGCAAAAGCAAATACTTCTCCCTCTTATGCGCAATATAAATGAAATTGGATGTTAAAGTAGCACATCACTAAATATATCTTTAGATATCAAACAATTGCAGCAGAAGTTGGATATTTTGTAATTTACTTTTAGCACTTTCCTTGAATTCCAGCAGTGACAAGAACAATGTGAATTAATCACTTCATTGTTAAGTTACACCTGTGGAGTTCTGTCTGGCTTCTACAATTCCCTCATCATCAGGCATGGCGTTGAACCAGCCGCTGTCAGTCATCAGTGTAGGCAACAAATTTGATTGCTCTTTCATTTGGAGGAGGCTAAAATTGATCTCAGCTTTCATCTTTGATGATTACTAAGATACAGTAATGCTTCTGTTGGTGGAGACAGTTCCACAGATGCACAAGATGATTAGTGTTTATCTCACAGGAATCGAGTTTGAAGAAATGTTTGAAAAAAAAGGCACATTTTTATCACTGTGAAAGTATGAACTTGTTTCCAAGGATAATTTACAGTAAAGCTTTTTCCCTGCTCCTTTTTAGTTTTCCCACAGCAATAAAACCTGCAGCTTTAAAAGGGAGCGGAGCAATTCAAAGTCTAGGAAAGCAAATTTAGAAGTTTGCATGGAAACTCATAAAAAGATTTCAGAAAATAACTTTTAAAAACATGATGAAAGACTGAGAACCATCTTGTACAAACTGTGTAAACAGGCCTACTAGAATGCATTAGACTCTAACCAGTCAACCATGTTGTCTGGCTCTGTATAGCTTCCGCTCACAGAAATGCATCTGTAGAGTTTGGAGAACTTGAGCTTAAGAATAACTTCAGAATAACTGCCAACATGGTTTCATTTTTCACCTGGTATTTTTAAAAACGTCCCCAGGGAAAACTTGATTCTCTCCCTCCCCTTCCAGCACATGCTGCTCATGTTGCATTGACAGGACATACCCACCCTGAGAATGTAAAGCCCTTTTCACAAATACCTTTTACCAAGTGTAAAAGTACAGAAGCAGCACGGGGGAGTTAAATTTGATCCGCTCAAATGCCTCTTAAGTCAGCAGGGGATGTGGTAACAAAGGTAAAACGGACTATATGACACAGTTGTCATTCAGCTTATTCCTCAGTGCTGGCTTGAGTTACTGTATGTGTGAGCGCAAAGTGCTGCAGTGCTGAGCTTCCTCTGTTCTGCAAACAAGAAAATGAGCTGAAGGTGTTTCTTTGCACACTTTAACAACATTGTCTTCCACCGGAAAGGGTCCAAAATATTTAGTGTCCGTAATGTCTGTTTTAATTTCACTTTTAATTAGAGCTGGTCTGAGATCTGTCAGTCAGGATCAACAGCAGACAAACCTTTAGTATCTCCTTATAATTTTGAATATATTCATACATTTGGTGATGATTAATTATTAATCGTTGGCTGCATGATTGACATCACATTATCTGTAAAGTGATCCACAAATAATTATTGATTTAACACACTCATATTAGCCTTGTGATAGACAAGTGATCTATTCAGGGTATACCTGGCCTCTTGCCTAGTACCTGCTGCGATATAAGCCTATATTAGAATAAATGGGTACAAGCAATTGAAGGATGGATAGACACTCAACACAACCAAATATATCTGCATCCGGCCACACGATTAAACAGTTTATCTCTGTTTACCACGAATAAAACCGAATTAAAAGCTTATATTTAGAACTGACTTTCAGTCCTTTGGAAGAATTTCACAAAAATCCAGTTTGCTAAATATAATGTGTTTTTGATTTCTGTTTGGAATTTTTAGCTCAGCGTTAAAGATCACAATTAATAAATGTAATTAAAGTTTGGGGAAAATGAGATCCCTTGTGCTATATTTATCCATGTACCAAACTTTACCGATGAGCCATGCTAACAGCATGATGATAAGGCAGATGTAATATGCTGGTAATTTAAGTTTAATCTGCAAAGAAATGGATAAACACAAATCTTTCTCCAAAAACAAGTTTGGGCTTGTCTCTATATTGAAAGCACATTGGCATCTCATGTAATGAAAAAAATGATAAAAAAAATGTCATGTAGCCAGTCCTGCTCCCGTGTTGAGCATGCTGGCTCACACTGCAAAAATGAGCTCTCTCAATATGAGTAAAACAACACTTAAATTGAGAAGATTAGGATTACAATCAAGAAGAAGTGAAATAATCTGCCATTGCAGTAAGATAATAACACTTGGTAAGATTTCCTGAAATAAGAAAGAATATCTAGACTTTAGACAAATGAGAAACATCTTAAAACTCATTTCAAATCCTGCATTAAGTGAGAAAAATCTCAAAACTAGTTTGTCCTTGCTTCTTTTCAGTGTTGTTTCTTTCTCACTTTGAGAGAAAAGATGTTAAAACAGGTTTATTCTTCTTAATTTAAGAATAGCTTTTAATAAACTTTTTTTTTTTTTAAAAAAAGGAAACTTTGCTAAACACGGAAAAGACGCATGGGCAGACTGGTATTGAGATCTTTTTTACTTAACAAGGGCCATGAAACGAGTGTTTCACAACCTGTTTTAAGACATTTCTCACTTGTCTACAGTCTAAATATGTTTTAATATTTCAGGAAATCTGTGTGAGGTGGTGCGGTGAGGTCTTGAAAACAAGTTTTTACAAGTGCAATTGGGTGTGATAGAAACAATGTGATCTCAAACAGTGACTCAGTGAGATCATATGACTTAATATGTATTTAAACCAAAATTAAAATTAAGTTACTAAGTGAGAAATGAGAGACATATATTCTCAAAACATGATTAATAATCTTACACATTCTTCTCTTGCCAAGTTTATTACTCTCAAAACAAGATCATAAAGACATTTTGGCTGAATACGAGATTGTAAAACTTGGTTAGATAGAGCAGTTTTTACGGCTTACTGTGACACTAGAACTGAATCATTAACTAAATTAATTACACGCCACAATGTCTGCTGTTCAAACACTGGAGCTATACCTGAATCACTCTGTGGATGCTAGCTTATGCAGCTATCCAGCGGCAGACCATAGATCATAGCCCTGGAAAGCAGATTACACCTAATCACTACAGACACTTAGATCACTGTTCTGATCAAATAACAGCTCAGCTGTAATGTCAACATGCACACGCTCAGATATCCACTTGCTGAGCGATGGATTTGAAAGCAGAGCCTCTGTTATCTTTGTTATGGTTTGGAGAGCTGACATGTTTGACAGCTGTGAATGTAAGTAGCACTGTTATGACATGTCTGAGCGACCATGAAAAAGACCAAATACTGCAGGGCCCCAGCTCGGGCTGCTCTTCACACCGGCCCTGACATGACGGAGATAAGAATAAATAAACACAATGATCCGAACTGATCTCCTTCATTGTCTGTGCACTGAAGAGGCTTTTGTTTGGGGCCATCTTTGGATTTATAGGTTTGAAGAGTATGCGTGTGGGCGTTTGCGTGTTTATGATACTGGTAAAAAAAAAACAGACAAAGAGCCAAAACTCAGGGAAAATAACGGAGCTTGAACAAGTTAGTTGCTCGTCATTCCATCACCTTTCCATCTATCACTGTATAGTCATCACCATCTTTTAATCTCCACCCTCCAGCAGATAAAACAGCCAGCCTGGCTCCTTCCTGCTCAGCACACAGATATGGTCTATATCACTGACACACACACACACACACACACACACACACACACACACACACACACACACACACACACACACACACACACA
>JAOXYM010000012.1:25713695-25725208 GCA_028567055.1 Leptatherina wallacei | reverse complement strand
ATCGATCCCGAATCCACTGCAGAGCGATGGCCTTGTCGTTGGTAAACAACGCAGTTGAAAAATCGGTAAATTAAAATTGAAATAACACGACGTTGGAAGTAAAGTTCGACTGATGACAAGGCACATCGATTTCGATTGATGTAATTGATAAGTCCATGTGAAAAAAAAATAAAGTTACACGAAGTGACACCCTCGCTTTAAGTTGCATTATTTGATCTACAGGTCTTAAGGAGTTGTTGCCAGTATCTTGACCTCTTTAAACATTGACCTCTGCCAAGCAACGAAAGAAAAATATCTGAATCTCAAATCACTGTAGCATTTGTACTGGATGTAGGCGATTAAGTGTAGGAAATAAGGGGAACAGCAGGACAGGGTGGAGAAGAAGGAGATAGGGCGGTTTGTCATAGCAGTCATCAGTAACTGTCGCCACCGTGCTGCAGGCTTAATTAACTAGCTTGCTCGTTAGCATTGCTGCCCCCTTTTCTCTCCCTCCTTCTCTTCTTGCTGGCTGCTCCGAATAGAAACGCCTGATTATTCTGTGCTCCAGTCGCAGCCAATTACAGGCTCCAAATGGAAAAACATTAATCAAATCTTTAGTATGGTGGCAAACTTAGAGGTATCAGATTGCAAAGGGGCGCAAAACTAATATGTCACTGTCATTGGCAGTTGCATAGGCATTTAGCGGCTAGCATTATGGAGGCGCATGAGATGGGCTATTGCTTGGGTGTAATATGGAGGCTGATCTGGAAACCATTAGCATGACATGGTAACAAAAATGCGAAGCCTCTCCTTGCTTCAAACTCATTTTTTATCCACCCTACCCTTGTAACTCTCCCCTTTTTCCTCTATCATTCTCCCCAGCTGTCAGACAAGAGACGAGAAGGGAGGGAAATATTGGTGGAAAAAGGTGCAAAGTGGATGAACAGAGAAGAAGAAACATGAAGGGGCAATGAAGGGTGAACAGTAGGCAATAAGGGATGAATGAAGAAAAACAGGGAAAGCTTTTCTCTTTTAGAAAACAGTATGGAATGGTTACTTTCAGCCAGCAAAGTTGATGTGAGTTTTGTTAGATGAGAACATGTAAAACTAATCTTGCAATTCAAACTTTAGCTCTCAGAGAGTAACGCTGCACTCGATCTGAGGCAAGACCAGGACCCACACACAGGACCATGACCCAGCAAACTGTCTTGCCACCTCACTGGCTTCCCAGGGCTTGGCCCAACCATCAAGCCACAGTCAGAGCCAGCCAGAGGACAGCGCAGTATAATGGCCTCATTAGGACAAATGATTAAAGCCCAACTGAAATGTGCTAAATGCCTGTGTCACTGAAGTGGCCTTTAAACTGGCATAAATAAACAGGAGTTATGTTGAAGGTTTGGGTGTGCACCCTGGCAGCATAATAAATTACAGGGTAATGATATTAAAAGCACAGAGTCGTTAAGATGCCAAGTGGAGATGCCATAAATCCAGACGCGGGCTCCCACTGGCTGTCCCCACGCTGAGTAATTAAAGCAGATTTATGAGGCGCATTACATCAGTGCTAGATAGTTCATATATCGGCCTCCTTTATTGGACAGCCTAACAGGCGCCAAAAAATATTGTTTCGAGTTCCCCAGCCCCTCGCAGCTGAGAGGCCTCTCCCAGCACTCCATCTTTTGTTGTGTCAGTCCTGCGTGGTTGTGATGGATGGACCGATCCACTCCTCTGTCGCTCCCCTCGCTAGTTCTGCCCCCACTCCCATCCTTCCTCAATGGGAGACTTGTGACATTACCAAATAGCTTTATCTTCACTCGGCAGCTCTTTTCACACCCTCCCAGTTTCTGTCCTTCTCAGAAACAAAGAGAAGGAGCACAGACTCAAGTGTAAAGCACAAGATGGACAGCACAGGAGAGAGGAACAAGAGGGAACAAAAAAGTGGAAAGAGAGTCAGGAAATGTCAACAGTGGCATCCTTGCATTCTAAATATATCCCATGAGGTTAGATTTACATGTTGATCTGACAGCAAACAGACCGACAGAGCTCTTTTATCATCATATTGAGTTAGAATGCAAAACTATTAAGATGTTACAAACTGTTTGGCACAGTGTTAGAGGCTTCTCAGCTTTGCAATGAAACCCTTTATGAGACACTTCAGAATCTAAGACACAAAATAACTCAACACAATTGATCATTTTCCTTTTAGTTTGCAACAAATACAACTTGGTTCTGGCCAAATGCATTCATATAAAATACCTTCAGATATTCATTAGATATACAGTGATGTAAAATGTGTGGATGAGACACATCTATATCACAAATTCGACATTTTTTATGCATTTGAAATACAGCCAAAAAGGTGAATTGAAAAAAAAAATAGTTATTTTGAAGAAAGCTTATTATGCATTATGAAGAATGAAAACACATTTTTTTCCCAGTGATTTCCAGACTGAACCGGGAAACAAAAAACTCACGACCGACCAGCTTCTTCAGGCATTTCTTAAGTATTTGGATAAGAAGCTAGTAGAATACGGTGCAAAGATATCAGAAGATGTGGAATAACTAACTGGATCCTAACTGGAAGCTGCAGTCAGTCAAGCATTCAAGAGTAAAAATAAAATTTAGAGTGGAAAAGAGAACAAATGTGTGAATAAATACATGTCAGTTAACGAAGAATAAATCTCGGCCGAAGGTCTGCCTCCAGAGGAAGAAAACAGAGAAGGTCCAGGTCTTTTGACAGCAGGTTTTCTGTTGTGAGCATCTCTCCAGGGTTTTTCCAGGGCAGTTAAAATTAAATGCCAAAGTGCTTCTTCCCAACACTACAAGCATTTGTGTACAATAGTGCATCAGTACCTCGTGCTAGATAACAAACACACTGTATTCCTGCCATTCCAGCTATATGTATCCTCATAAAAGACCCATACATACACATTTTCATAGCTGTACATGCTATAATAGCTCAGTGGTCATAATCTTCAGTATATCTCAATAAAATCACTGTGCTTCTTAACTGCTGATGAACCTAAAATGCCCCCACAGGAAACACACTCCGAGAGCCAGACAACTTAATTGGTTTGGCTGCATGTAATTTTAATAGCTCTTGTAATTAGGTTGCTTATTATAAGGAATCTAGTCATAAATCATGTGAAACAGAATTACATATACATTTCCTGTCATTAAAAACTGTTGTTCTAGTGCCTCTAAGGGTCACATGCAGGAAACCTTAGCATCCCGTTGTTTAAGGCAGCACTAAACAGAGAAGAGAGAACACATAGAAGGAGAAAAAAAAGACTTAGTGTGCTGATGTTAATGATCTCTGACACTTTTATTATCATTATTAATTAGCGCTTTTCAAGCAACAGATTTAAATCAATAAAAGGGAGTGAAACAAGTTTCAGTAGCTACTTGAATCAATTTGAGTTTTTTTCTTCTTTTCTATCTCTATTAATGGTAGCAAATTCATCTCAGGCAGAATTAAAGACTGGTGTGATTCCCAATTTGAGGAAAATGAGCTGATTTACCATTAGCCTTCTTTGTAGTTCAGAAATGTTTCCCCTATTAGGCTGTCTGCTGTTTTTTGACACTCTTACATACAGCCCAAAAGACAATGTAACACATGAGAAATGTATCACACCTGTGCGGACACAGAAGTCTGCCGTTAAAAGATGTTGGAAACATGCAGCAGTAGGTTAACCACAAGTAAAAATAACAAAAAAAAAAAAAAAAGCCAACGGGTTTATATGGACACTTATACTCTTTGCACGCATAAAGGTACACACAGCTTCCTGCTGTGTGTGCCCTTATCTCCACAGGTGCCACCCAGAGCACCCCTACAACCACCAGCACCAGTTTGGAAGCTCTGTGTGACCCACATCTCTGTCCTCCTAAATTAACTGCTGTGACAACTGTTCCACTCTGGACTCCATAGGGTGCATCTGTTCATGTGTGTGTGTGTGTGTGAGAGAGAGGAGGGCAGAGTTCATCTTGCCAACAGCTTAGAATGCCTGTTTTGTCCTTTATAATAATTGAACAGGGCCGTATTATTTAGAATACAATATGACTTTCATTCATTTCAATATCTGCTAATGAGTTAATAATCAAAGACGTGTTCTCTTCAGTGTGGTATGTAAAGGAAATGGGTTTAAACTCCCCATTTGGTCACTCAGAACCTCGGCTGGGAAAAGAAACAAGCAGGGAAATACATATATAGTAGTATTGAGAGGCTTCATGTCCCTCCTGTGGCTGTACTACAGTTAAACTACCAATGTTGAAATTTCAGAGAATCGAGTGGTTATGATGTTGAAGTTCAGTGTATAATATTCATTATGAATAAATAAGGAAAAAAAAAACAAATAGGAGAAAAGAAGATTATAAAACTTCAATTCCAAATCATGTAAATGGTTGTTGGCTCTTGTGCAGTGACACCAAACAAACAGTGAAAGTTTGCCTCGCTTTACATGTGTAGATGTACATGTGTTTTTCATTTCACAACAAAAACTTTCACTTCTGGATCAATGGCTAACACAACAGATATTAATTAATGTGCCTTAGCCACGATTATCTACACCATCAACAATGAGTTGCCTTATACCCATCCCATAATGTAGTTTTACACCATAAAATTTCAAAAACGTGATTGATTGAACCCTAGAACACTAACGTTGTGTACTCTACCCATTGAAAACCAGTGTAGCATGGGTGAAATATACCCACCTTTAGTGTTCTAAGGTTAATAAGATTGAGCCAACTTTGAAATTTGCTCCAACATTTTCAGAGCAACTTTTCCCCACCAGCGGGGCAGCTGCAGTCTCTTCAGGTATTGAGGTGACTGAGCACTGCATGCCTTTTCTTCACTAAGCATCGTGTTACAAGGTAGAATAGACATCAGCCTCTTTTGGATGGGAAATATCAAGAATATTCAATGATTTTTAGAACTGCTCTTTCATTGACAATAATCCAATATTAAATCTACAATAGCAGCAAGATAACAAAAAATACAGGCAGATTAGTAGAAAAGAGGTTGAGGCAGCAAAGGTTGAGAGCGTAGACACAGATTCACCTGCTCTCTGTAAATCATTGAGACAGTTATATAGGCACAGCTGGACAATGGAACAAAGCTGACTGAGTAGTCCTCATAACCTCTGGAGACTTCACATACCAGGTGAAACATGGGGTTGTCTTTACAGATATTGGGTACACATAATGAAACTGTGTATTTTGTTGTCATTATCCAAGATGCTGGATTAACATTACAATGCATATTTTAAACCCTATTATCTTTTTCTAAAGCAAACCAATTTGTGTTAGTACCCGAAAGAAACCGGGGAATACTGTTGCCTAGAATTAGCCAAATACCCGTGATGCAAAACCCAATTAAATTCAAAGAAAAAAAGTGAGTGAACAATGAAAACAAGGAATTAAAAAATAGCCTTTCCAAGGCTTACACCTAGGTCTAGTGTTTAAGACATTCAGTGATTTTCCTCCAACTCTCTCTGTAACCTCCTTATCATTTGTTCCTAAGTAAATGCTCCAGAATGACTTTTGCAGCATTTGTTGTCCGTGTCTACTCTTGCCATTAGCGTTGCCGATACCTCATGCGTATCTGAGCTATTCCAGGAGCTTTAAGAGGACTGCACTGTTTGACACAGAGTGAAAGAGTGTTATCCATACAGCGAGAAGGAAATTCCTGTACTTCATTGGATGTGTGAAACTGGCTTTGAAGACCTAAAAAAGGGGAAAAGTTAACTACTACCAGTCAAACGTTTAGACACACTTTCCCTTTAGATTCAATGGGAAAGTGTGTGTAAACTTTTAACTGATAGTGCACCTTATCCAAGATGTGACACAAATATGACTGGTCAATGTTAATCATTTAATATGTTAATCCTTTGAAAGCTAAATAAAACCTAATAAGAACAAAAAACATTGTTACCAAACCAACCTGCGCCTATGTTTCATACAAATGTTTGTCTTTCTTATCTGCTACAGGCTTTTTTTCAATGTATTTTAAGAAATGTGCTCATACACTGCATACATCTGTGTGTGAGATGGAGCTTGATGCCTGACCGTTCTGACCTGGCAGAGTGTGGTGTGATGAGTGCATTTGTATGTCTATAGAGCACTTATACTTCTCTTAACATGCACGGTAAGCTTTGTTTTGCCTACTGTAGACATTATTTCCTGTTATCTGGTGGTGCAGCACAATTTTACTGAAAAGACAGATTCGACAGACGTGTGTTTGAAAAGCAGCATGTCTGTGTCTGAACAGGCGAAGAATGAGAATGAGAGAAAACAGCAGTGTGCAGCCAAGAGTAGCACAGCCACTCCATCACTGTGATAGGCCTTGTCATCTCTCTCTCTCTCTTTCCTCTCTCCTACTCCTGCACTCTTCTTCTCCCTCCCTTCCTCTCCCTGTGCTAAGGGTGGGTTGTAAAGTTCACTCCTGCCTAATTCATCAACCACCCTCCCCTCCGCAGCCCTGTACGGTCATTAGCTGTGCACACTGATGCTGCACCATGGCCCACAACCTACTCTCATTTATTGTCTTTTTACAGCGGGGAAGCAGCATCAATTAATTAAAGGCTAACTCCCCTGTACCCCCAAGATATGCAGTGGGGCAAGTTGGGACTGGCTGAATTGAGGTGGGGTGAGAAGATTGGGTGTCTGCATGCATGAAAGATGCTGAGAATTTTAGTTAAGGTTGTGTTTTATGTTCAAAAGCCTTTCATTTGATCCCTCTGATAGTAGTGCAGTCCTTTGCAGTGAAGTTTAGCATAGAATAGTTCAAAGTTTTTGTGTTATGGCGCTAACACTGGCCAGGTGACCAGTATGCCTTCAGTAACAACAGGTGCTTCAGGCTCAGTGCCCTTGTAAGGACATACTGTGCAGTACATTGCTTGGTTGTTTACTCTCTGAGTCAAGCAGCTGCACAGCACATTTATAATACACTCATAAGTACGCTACAGATGGATATGGGTCCCCTCGCCACCACTCCCTGCCTCATGATTAATGAGCAGCACTTGGAGCCGCATGTGTTGCCGCCTCACAGCTCTGACATGTCTTTCCGGACCCGACATTTTGTATCCTCCATGAAAAATGAGCTCCTTGGTGTCGTTCATTACAATGTTCCACTGCCAGAGCTTTCTCATACATATTCCTGTTCACTAAGCCTTATGCCATGCTTGTACTCCATGTGGGTGTCCATGTCACTTTGCATCTAACTCACTTATCAAGACAGCTATCCAATGAAATGCATGCCGAGGGAATGACTTGACTGTAATTGGGGACCATTACAAAGGCAGACAAGTCAATAGAGGAAGACCTGACGGCCAAAGAAGGAAGGATTTCAGTGTTCTTGAGGATAACACACTGCATAAGATTCCCTGGCACAGCAGGAATGTAGCCACTTTTCTGCTGTGCAGGCACACTGTTATGACAATGGTGTAGTAATCATTGCTCCCTCTCTGAAGTTATAGCAGTAATTTGGCCTGTCGAAGAATGGAGTCCATTTGTCTGACAATGCAGGCCACAGTCAGTCGACTGAATCGACATACTCTTGCAGGGGTATACACACACAAAGAAACACCCACTCTCCACATTGATACACAACAAATGCATGTGCACCTTCTAACAGAAACACACAGCCCTATTGTGCACACAGATGCACGCACTCCTACTACTCAGCACTCTCTCAAGGGCACGTTCCAATAAAGCGGCATTGAAAAAACAGCCATCTGATGGATTGGACCTGGAGACGGCAGCACAGGCAAATCCCCTAATGTGGCATAAATAAGACTGCTGTGCTCCGATCGCTCTCCACAGACAATGTAAATTATATTGTCAGGCACAGTCACTTCTCTGCTCGCTGTGCAGCTAACAAGAGTCACTCGCCAAAGCTCGACAAGGAGAGGAGGAGCCTCCAGTGGGAAAGGCTAGGAGAATTAATTAAAATGGCAACCTCAAACACACACACAAATACTTCTATGTGCACACATGAAAAGAAAAAAAACATGCATTCACACGCAGAGGCACACAAAAATGTAGTGCATACACGTTTGATTTATTTCCTTTGCTCCCTGTCCTCTCCTTTGGCTTTCAGTGAAGGTCGATGCGACAACTCTGCTGATTAACAGAGGTGATGCTGCTCAGCCATTTTGGTGCTAAGCTCCCTGCATGTCTGCCTGAGGCCTGCAGATTCTCACGGGGCTGAAAAACTCAGCGCTGAGGTCTGTGAATAATGTCAAGTGTGATACATTGACTTCCATCACTTCAGAACTTCCCACAGCTGCCTTGAAATGATTTAAAGCCGAGCCAGAGACGAGAGATTTAATGTCAGCATTACCCTTGGTGGACTGGTCCTTGTCTACGTCTTCTCTTCACACGGTCTTTACCAAAATTGTCCTTCCTGTTTCTTGCTCCCTGTGCAGCTGTTTTTTGTCTGGTTAGTTCCAAGAGTTTGTCAGACCACGACTGTTTGATCCTCACCACCATTGTGTCCTCACAACAAGCCTTTGTTGCTAGGGAAGAATTCAGTAAGCCCTCTCAAATTTTCATTATTCAACTTGGCAGCCCTTGTAAAATGTACTGACACCTTGTAAAATGTAACGAAGATGAAGTGATATACAATTGACAAGCCGCTATAGCTTCCCCAAGAAATAGGATGTCCTTGAAGACAAAGCTATAAACAGACTTTAAAGGTTCCACTGACAAACAGTTAAAGAAAGCCTTCAGTACAAGTATGTGAAGAAGCTGTGAGCCTGAACCTGTAGACTGCACAGCCCTTATAATTACACACATGACACGTTTATAAGATGAGAAATACATAAAACAAACAGCATCTTTCACACACCCCTATTCCCACAAACACTGAAGCCCACAATCCTCCTTGCTCTCAAGCTACCATGCATAGAAACAGCTTTGCCATCTCTCTGTCAAACATTTCCTCCCATAGCCGGCTAAAAAAGTGTTTCCCAATGCTGACAGGGAGAATGGATGGCCTCCATTACGCCCGGCTACAAACACATTCCACTAGGATGAAGGGGCCGTAAATTATCCTGCGAGCGCACAGGCCACAACTGAGCCAACAATCTCCCCTCCTCCCCCTGCTTCTAATGGGGTTGGCCCATCCACAGCTTGCAAGATACTGAATCACACACCCCATATCCAAACATACACTGTCACCTGTGTGTATATACAGTATGTGTGTGTATGTTACTGAAATGGAGCAGGCTTGTTGAATGAAGCACCTGGAAGTCCTTGAACCCATCATCTGAATAAGTTTGATTTAACAAAGACGTGTGCTATAATAAATCACAGCAACGACTTCTCTATCGTGACTGGGCACAAACAGACTTCTGTTACATTACAGAACAATAAATGTGTGGCGGCCTGCACACTGACAGGTCTAATGATGTGAAGCTGGAGGGTGTAACTGTAGAAACATCAGCAGAATGTCGGGTCAGATTCAGTTCACGTGACACAAGTGTTGTTGGCAGCTGGTAAACCATCAAATAGGCTGAGACATTGCCCTCTGGCTCGGTGAAATGCTAAGTGTTTGTGTGTAAATCATTATATGCAAATAGTAAAATGTCAGGCAACGTTGTGTTCCCACAAGGTAAGCTTGTTCTTCTTGTGTGACAGTCCCCTCCCAGTCTCACCCTGCAGCACTGATGGGAATCTAGGTCCTCCCTTTTGGCAATTTACAACAAACTCCCCCAAAGGAGAAATCATCCAACTGTAACCATGCAGTTCCCTGTTTTCTTTTTCATGACATTTCATCCACACATTGGTTTCTGCTGCTTCTTGTCACACTGCTGGGAGATTCCAGAGGAGCCTGTTGTTAACTAGACTGAGCCTCAAATTGAGGCCTTTCTAGAGGTTATGATCGGTGTGTTTGAGCTCAAACATGTCTAAGTTTGTTGTGAATGATGGTCATTTTATGTTAAATACTGTATAGCCATTGCATTCATTTGTTAATCAGTCCTTAAACATTAGCCAATATATGCTATATAGCCACTGTGGCTTTTTAAAGAAATGTATCATGTCTGTCTATCATTCAGTCTTTCAGTTTGTGAATGTCTATATTGCTTCATTCTCTTTTATTTAAGTTTTAAGTATTTGTCTTTGGCTAAACCAAAGTAGGTTATCTTGTTAGCAATGAGGACTCTTTTCCTCAGGTCATAAATACCATTCCTTGTTAATCTAGTACCTTAGATGAAAGCTAGATATGCCATCTGTGGTTTTGATACTCACTAATTTAAGCCAGTGGATATGATAAAATGTTTCGTTATCATCTTATTTACAATTCCAATAGGAAATCTGAATCGGGGTAAAAGTTGTTGCAGCTGTGTACTCTATCAGAGTTAGACATAGTTGCATATAAAGTCAAGCTGACATAATGAATTTGGTTCTAGACCAAAGTCAATTTTAAGACTACTTTAAACCTATTATGCATAATCCTTTATGTTTCATTAAAGTTAATTGTGAGGGGAAGCTGACAGACATCACACAATAACTGTTGATAAAACTTTCTGGCACTTCTGACAGGCCATTTCAAGATTCATCTGAGCCTAATATTGCTACAGCCCACTGAAACCTTACCTGAATCATGCAACCTAACAGAATGAGCCCCTCTTCTCCCTCCTTAGTCTTATACCACAGGACAACCAGCTGCAGGGTCCCACCTGAGGTGAACAGGGCACTAGTGATATGTTACATTATACTTGGGTGCTGACAGGGGGTAAGGGGGGTCTGCCATGCCCTTTGGTCCAAGAAGGAACAGTGGAGGTGACAGGAATGGGAAGAGGAGTTATGAAGAGGAATGCAACTCCTTTCATCATGGCCTTCTTGAGTGACAGGCAGCACAAATGTCACACTGATGGTGCATACCAGCACACGTGGGCTGGAAAGAGTACCGCAGGAATGTGGTGGAGAGGAGACACAACAGCCAAAATTCTGTTTACCCATCATTTAAATTGCTGAAAAGGTTTGACCACCTTATGAAACTGACAAAAACCAACATGCATAATCATAATGTTAAAGTGTCAAATCATTAAAAAAAGGGATATTTGCTTTGAAACTAATAAATGTTTTTTTTTTACAAAAAAACTGGCAGTAAAAACATCATAGCCAGTTGAAGTAATGAGTTACTTTATCAAATATTAAATGCATGTCTGAATTAGGCTCAACAAAACATTTAAATATTTGTTATTTTAAAACTACAGTATGCTGTAGTTGGGGGCAGTACGCTGGTGTGGTGGTTAGCACCGCAGCCTCACAGCAAGAAGGTTGCTGGTTCAAGCCTCAGGTGGTGTTTGAGCCAGAGGGGGTTGCTGGTTCAAGCTGGGGAGGGGTTTGAAATAGTGGCCTTTCTGTGTGGAGTTTGCATGTTCTCCCCGTGTATGCGAGGGTTCTCACCGGGTACTCCAGCTTCCTCCCACTGTCCAAAGACATGCATGTTAGCTTGTCCATGCATTTATCTTTAGTAGACTAGACTACTGTAACGCTGTCCTTACAGGTCTCCCTAAAAAGTCCATCAG
>JAOXYM010000012.1:25693822-25704355 GCA_028567055.1 Leptatherina wallacei | reverse complement strand
CGGGCAAAAAAAAATCGCAAAATTTTACCCGTGATTCAGCCGCGATACGCCCGTGAAAGGCAGTGTGACCGGGCCTTCACAGTTCTCACAGGGGCCTCCTGCTGGATAAAACTGGTGATATTAAAAAACACACAGTAGTGGTTTGACACAGCCAGGTCAACAACAGAGGACACACCAGTGGACAGGACATGGGATATGACCAGATCCACGGTGTACTCCCTGTTGTGAGTGGGCTGTGCAACAAGTTGTTTAAAATCTAGACACTTTAAAGTATTTAAAAACTCCTTTGCCAAAGGATCAGAAGTATTGTCAACGTGTATGTTAAAATCACCAGTTATTAAAATTTTGTTAAATTTTGTGTCTACATCAGATAAAAAGTTTGAAAATTTTTGTGTACAACAGGAAGGCTCCGGTGGTTTGTAAACTGTATAAAATCGGTCGGTTGCTAAAAATTAATGATGCTCAAAAGAATTGTATTTATCAAAGGAGATGGTTTTTACTTGGGCTGAACATCAGATGATTGATTCGGTCCCACCACCTTTCCTGTCCCCCCTGATAGAAAATAAGAAATACAAATTTGGAGGGGAGGCCTCCATGTGAATGGTAGATTTATCTGCGCCAAGCCAGGTTTCAGTTAAAAAGAGACAGTTAATATCATTAATGATAAAAGATTTGTTTATAAAGAGAACGGACATTAAAAAGGGCAATGCTAAAATGTGTAGGGAGGTTCTTTTGTTCATGTAATTCAGGGGCTATGGGTATGGGAGTGGTGCAGTTTATATATCTAAGATTGTTTCTGTGTGGATTATTGGAATGAAAAAACTGACAAGGTGCTCTGTTGGTTGTAACGGTGACTATGGGAAAACCTGGGTCATTATGCAATGATGGAATTGTTGCAGGGGAGGGTGTTTTTGGTGGGACAAGTGAGAGTCATTCATGTTAATGAACCATCTGCTGGGAATTGGCAGTCAACATGTGGATTCCACTTTTTTTTAGTTCATGTCATGCACTCCTTTCAATTTGTTTGAAAGCTGCAGAAATTCTTCACCTGTTGAGCATGTTTACGAGTGTGCTTGGTGCTGAGTAGCTGAACCAATTCCTCAATATACATTTGTTTTGATGTAGACTATTTGGAGTTATGATGGGTGCAAGGCTAATCTAGAGGTACCCAAGATTAAGAATTAATTGAGTGAAATGATTGAGCCAGGTCCCCTTTAATTTACACTTTAATTAAGAAGCCTCTATTTTCAGGACTAATAGTATACTTTGCATGTGGCATGTAGGTATTGTTTTAACATTTTAGAAAAGATTGTAAGATATTCAGATAAGAAAAACAATCAAACTTGTCTTACAAAGTGGTGTGAAGGGACATCCAATGGTAGTTTTCTTTTTTTGTCTGCATAAATCATCCATCCATCCATCCATCCATTTTCTGTACCGCTTAATCCATGCAGGGTCGCGGGTTCTGCATAAATCAAACTAAGATAAACATTATTAAAATGACACATGGCTACTGTAAGAGGTGTGCAGATGTTCTTTTCTGCTCATTGCTACATCAAAAAAAAAAAAGAAGCACACACAGCAGGCACAGTAATTAAAAAGCAGAGACAAGGCTTTCCCTGTGCGATAGGCTTTCTGCCTTTACTCCCACCCTCCCTTTCGAACCGCTCACACCCATCAACAGGCCGTAAGTTTTTAATCATGCTGAAATGATTTATTTAAATGTCAGGCAATGTGTCACCTCACTTCCTTTCATTTTTCAACATGTTTGTGTTCTTTGCTGGATGATAAATTTATCTTCAGACAACCCCAATATGACTAATTAACTTTGAAATATCAGAACCAGATGTCGAGTTGAAGGAGGTTTTTAACAGGCAGCCAAGAGAGCCAACTCACCTCCCTCCTCCTAACAGCACACTTTCTCTTTCTTCCCTCTCCCCCCTTCTCTCAAACAACACTATCCGTGCTTCAACTTACTCTCGCCCTCCACCATTATTTTTTTCATCCACACATCCTCACAAAATGAAGCCATCCTGTTGAGAACCAACACATTGCACAGGTCATAAATCTGACAGTGCAAAGTTAACCTGAACATGCCCTGTGTTCACCTCTTCCTCTGTGTCACCCATCACCTCCAACTAATTCATCCTCCTCCCTCCTCTCCTGACCAAGTGGCTCACTTTTCTCACTCAAGCGCCAAAGATTCAGGTTTAGAGGTATTGAGCTTATGCCCAGAAAGTGTAACCAGACTCCAAGTTGGTAAATTAATGCTCTCAGAGCCTGAAAAAAATGTCTCTGCACTACTTTTTAAACTTATTCCTGTCCCTTTTTTTTTTTGCAGCTAATCTCAGACAAATGTACTTTTTCATGATTTATGTCACTCTTTATTTCCGCCTAATGTCAAAAATGTTTGGATCAGGAGACTTAAGTGGGATATAAATTCTGCTTCTCTATACTTTGGCTCACACATTTATAATGTCTTGAGTTGAAGTGGTGGTGAAAAATCTTCTGTCCCTGCAGAAATGCCTAGAAACAGCAAAGGGCCCCTACAGGAACATTGCAGTGCTGACACTTTGACAGTTTGCCATGAGTGACGTCTGATCTGAACAAATTTCAGGACTAATAAATCTACCTGTCAGAGCTTGGGACTTGAAAGGGCCGCAGCCCTGCGGCACAGCTTTAACACAACTTGTGTTGATGAAATTCTGTAGGCTGGAGAATTATAGCTGTCAGAAAAACGCCCACATCAAACTTGAAGCCTTGGCGTTCCTTCTTTTTTCCCCTCTGCTCTCTCAACACTCATATATTGCTTATTCACCTCCTCCCTCCCTCCTTCCTCCCTCCATGCCTTTCCCCTCCAGACGTCTCTCTTTTCCTTCCTCCTGTTCTTTCTCACTTCTTGAAAAATGAAACAGGCGTCCTTTTATGCTTTGATGACCATCATTACATCATTTTGACACCCAGCAGCACAACACACACTAAATCCTTTTTTTTTCCTTTGGGGGGGGGTGTTAATAATCCATTGCTGTGTCAATACAATAAGTTTACTTATAGACATTGAGTTGCTATTGGTGCTTACTGGCTTTTTGCTATGGTGGACTACATGCTGGTAAAGCAATCCCATTGGCCTGCCTCAGTTAAAAATATGGGCCTGTCACCAAAGTGTCAAAGTCACCAGCCACAGGTTCAAATGGCCTGAAAGGTGGGAAAAAGACACATGATCATACAAGAAAGGGTGTTTGTGGGTGATTTAAATACCAAAAGGAACATAAATCAACTAATCACCTCCTCCCATTTCCACATCCTTCCAGCTCACAGCCTCCCCTTTTCTTTGGATTTATTCCTGTTTATCTTTGATCCCAAACTGGTTTGCTCCCCATCTCCTTTCAACACGAGCCGATGTATCCTGTGGGTGATAAATCATTTGCGAATGTTTAGATACTTTGCTTCTGCTGCAGATTTTCCTGTAAACGTTTCAAGAAGGGTGGATATTGTTTGCATTCTTCAAAGCACCGTTGTGTGTTGAAAGTTCACTGGAGTCCTCGGGACGAATGGCAGCTCCAGCTTAATGATTTAAAAATCTAAAGGTGGGGCTTTTGAAGACGGTTTGGACCCTACAGCTTGATCCGTCTTTGACACCTGAGTAAAAAGCGTGTGAAGGTGAATGATTTTATCATGAAATGTTTCATCTGAGCTACAGTAAAGCAAATGTTTTAAGCCACCCCTTATTTCTTCATATATAGCCCAGAAAATGAATAGGAAATAGATGCAGTGAACTATTCAAACATGCAAACATAAATGGAAATACTGCGCACCAGGAAAACCAGAGTACATACATTAATTTGGTATGAACTCCTTTATTCTACAATGCAGGAAAAGTTCTCCAGGCTTTTTGAAGGACTTTCCAAAGCTCTCCAAGTGTTGGCTGCCTGTTGTCCCATTCTCTTTCAAGATGATCCCACCCAACTTCAGTAATGTTGATGTCCAGACTCTGGGGAGGATTCATCACTCCATAAGATCTATTGCTTCTGATTTTCCATCTAATTCTTGTCATTTTTCATACCTTAGCCTTTTCTCCCTTTTTCCATTTCTCAGGGATGGGGTTCTTGACAACAACCCTTTCACAAAGACCATTTCTGATGAAGGTTCAGCAAACAGTAGATGGATAAACTGTCTAAATGCATCTCTGAGATCATGCATCTAGTCTCAATCAGGACATAACTTTTATATACTGTTTGTAGTTTTAGAGCCTGTCACTTCTTCTTTCGTGTTCCACTCGCCCAGTTTCCTCTAAGTTTTCATTTGAACTGCCTCAACTTAAATATTTCACCGATCATGCCAACAAATCTCAGCGTGGGTGCCAAGATATGCCAAGTTTTCAGCTAGTAGCTCTTTAGGAATCTTGTTTTTTAGTGCAAAAATGTCATTTTATGTGTGGAACCTTTATTTTTGGCATATTTTCTTGTAGAAAAGATACAACTTCAGAAAGCTGGTTCTTTTCTACATAACCCTGGTTCTTGCCTTAAATGCATTATACTTAAATGATTGATTCAAAAGTCATTAAAAGTGGTATAACAAGCAAACAAACAAGCAAAAATAAGACATACACCTCTGAAAATGATCAGATACACGTGTATAATAAAAAAAAGAAAAACAATAGCAGCAGACATCCAAAACAAAAACTTTGAAAGACCTTCAGAAGACCTGGAGAGCTATTGCTCAAGACCACTTTAAAAGATTTGGAAGCAAAACAGAGTTGAATTAATATAAAATCTGAGTCAAAGACTGCATGTCTTAGTTCAGATTTTCAGTTTGGGCAACAGCCGTTCAGTGCATGTCACGCATGAGTCCCTCCTTTCACAGTGCCATTTCAGATGCTTACATTGCAAATCAGATTATTCCATGATCTTAATTTACTTTGATCCCATCTAAGCTATTTTTCATCAGTCATATCACATAAAAGAGTGACAACAGAAATATCTTTGTTTGTTAGCCCCATGCTGAAACAGCAGCAATCATTTACTCTCCACACACAGCCACGGCAGCAATCTGTCAATCCGTGTGTTTGTCAATCATTCCTTGTCTCTGTGGGAAACTGGCTCTGACTGACGGCCTGTGTGATCTCTCCCAAGGGCTGGCAGGAAGGCAACAAAAGGCCCGGCTACAGTAATTGGCAAGACAAAGACATCCCGCCAAAGCAGCACTGTCACTCATGTGGTTCCAGAGCGACGAATCAACATGAAACACGCCACACCAGTTAACCAAAGGGAAAGTATGCTTGTCGGCAAACCGGTAACCAATCTCAGGGCCAGCTCGAGGTCACTTCCCCTGGCGACTAGCTGAGAGGTGACCTGTTTAAACTAACACATCACAGTTCACCCCTCCCATCTGGATTCACCTTCTCAGTTGCAATCTCCCCCTGGCCTGACCCTTCACTGACCTGCTGACCCTTTGCTTAGGTCAGCTTAGAACATACACAACCCTCCCCTCTGTCTGCTCAAGCTTCCCCCCATCCTTCACACACCTGCTTCTCATTTCTCACATTTCACTTTCCTTCCAAGGACGCCATCTGTCTGTCTGTCTGTCTGTGAGGAGCAGAAGGTGGAGAACATTTAGCTGCTAACATTATATCACTCTGCAGCAGCTTCTACTGGAAGACTGATGAATCAGATTTAAAATAATGATGAGATATACTTTCCTCTTTGTAGAATAGATGGTAAGACATACATAAAGGCTGTCAAGAGCGAGATTACACTCTATGACCCTGCTGAGTCAATATAGGACAACTTTGTTTCTTTGAAGCAGAGCAGAACTGTGTGATGGAGATAGTCCACTCAAAAAGGTCAGAAAGGATATCTATGTCTCTTGAAGAGGTCTTGTCACAGTGTGTGGGTTGCTGAGCATGTCTCCTGATGCCCTGAGCCTGACCTCCCTCTGTGTCCTCTCTCAATCACCCCTGTCTCCTCAGACACCTTTCCTCCTCCCTCTTCCTCTTCTTCTGTTGCATCAAGAGAGCAAACTGAGTGGGAGGGGGTCTTCTCACTTCAAGACACCCCTACACAGCATGTAAAAGCCCTCTGTCCACACCCACACACACATACATGCACACAAGTATCCCGTGTCTGCCTGCCTCTTCACAGGGTAGTCATTAGTCATCAGGCAGATCAAAGGACAACGGCAGGAAGTGAAAGGACCCTGACAAGGAGGAGTCCATCTGGTTGGCAGGCCATTCCTCATCCTCAGCTGACAAGGAGGCACACTCTCCATCTGACTGCTGCTTCCACCGCAGGTCAGAATTTTTGAGTAAGACTAAAGTAAAAAAGACATTCACTCAACTTGCCAAAGAAATGACTTTAAATTCATCAGAAACTCTGAAATCCTCACTCATGAAATCAGAAGTAGAATCTTTCTCTTAAGAGAAAATATTACTACTTGTACCGTGCTGCAAAAACATATTTTATTTATTAGTCATTGCAAATGTTAGCTTTGTAAAAAAAAACAAGTCTCAAATTCTAAAAGTCTCCTGTCATTCATATATTTGATTTTTATTGATTGGGGGTTTCTTATTGTCAGCTTCAGAAGTCTTCATTTTTTCTTAGAAAAGTTGGCAAATTTTCTAATTTCCAACAAAACCTTTTTTTTAACCTTTATCTATGAAATCAAAATAAATGATCTTCAGTGTGTTTACTTAAGAGCTTCAATGTGTTTAGATTAAAGAAGCAACTTTACAAATTAGATGCCAGTATCACTCATAAGATGTGACAGTGACCTGTTTGCCATTGTGATACATCAGTCGTCCATCAAAGTACACTCTTTAATAATTTGGGAACTGATACTTGTTGTCATTTTCCAGAGGAATTAGTGTCTATTTTTGCCGAATACGAGATTTCAGCTGCTCTGCATGCTGTTTTCATCATTGTCTGATCCTAGTCTTATGATGCTCCATCCTTTTGAATAGCACACAGGCCTGAATTACAGGCTGTCCAGTCAAACACACCCTGTTTATGAAGCCACACTGTTTAAATTTGTGGAGAAAGTGGTCTGGTATTATCCTACTTAAATATAAGACGTCACTCTGTCTCTCCAAACTCCAATTCATGCTTCTGGATCATCTTCAGCAACAGAAGATGGATGGATGGATGGCTTCTGGATCAATGGTACTTTAGCACATTTGCAAATCATCCATGACATGGTGACTGTTGTACCCCCATGACATCACAGATGTGTTCTTTTTCCATTCTTTGTTTCTCTCACAGCCTAAATAGTTTTTTTAATCTTGGAAGCATTAAACCAGATGCCAAGTTTGTCCTAAAAGCAGCAACATAGTCTCATCTGATCCCAGAAGTCGACTGTCTTCCTGTCCATCTGAGATGAGCTTGTCGCGCGAGACCTCGGCAGAATTTCTACGGCTTCATGGTATTTCAACTCACATTTCTGGATGCACCCATTTTCAGTGTTGCATTAAGAAGTAGTGAGACATATTTTCTGACCAATGACACTCTGATTGAGTTTTGCATAAAGTAGCTTGCTGTGACTTATCATTGCTTGGAAAAACAAAAAGGTTGAAGCTCCTTTTAAACCCAATCCTGACAGCCTTGCCTCACATCAATAAATTAGCAGATTGTAGAATCTTTCAGAAGAGTGATCATTTATATTCTATAAACCTTTTGGTTTCTTTCCTCTCTCCCAACCATGTATTGCTGTAATGCATTTATATTTTGTATAAAAGTCAAACGAATGATGGATTTAAGTTTTTGTTGCATTAAGAAAATTTCCCAACTTTTCTGAGAGTGGGATTTATCTGTTTGTCGAAATCTCAATTGTAATTAGCTTTACAGTTATGTTCGTTCTTAATGCTGAACTAGTGTCATCCTAGTCTGTTATCAATCTGTCATCAAACTTAAAGTACACAACTTCATAAGAAAGAAATTAAACAGATAAAAAAAACAATACAAAAAATAGAACATGTCCAACATTTTTTTCTAACATTCAAAGAGCCTGGAGGAAGATCTGCAAAGCTCTAATTATGCTTTTGCTTAATTTTATCGTCTTTGTGAACTAACAAGGGAATATTTCAATGGACAGAGATTGTAATTGCTGGATTAGTCAACAGTTGCACATTTCACACACAAAAACACACAGATGCTACTCAGTCCAACTCATTTTACAATCACAATCTGATCTCTGTTTACTGCAGATGTGAAGCAGATGAACATATTATGAGCCTTAACGGGTGCAAAGACATTATCGATACAATGATAAAATGTATAATGACAGTCAATGCTTAATTAATCAATCTGTTTCCATTCAAAACATAAAAGTTCCTCAGCTGCTTAATTCCATTTAAATTTGCTTTACTTTAATATGTCTTGGCCAACATTGATATCATGCATTTTAAGTCATTCTTAAAGCATATTGGAACTTGATGTGTAATTAAAGCTGATGATAGTGGAAAAAGTAATTATGAGAACAATTGTTTAATGAAACATGCAACATGTTAATCCAACTGGAGTAAAAAGAAAAAAAAATGCCTTCATTATAATCAAGGGACGGCATCAAGGCCTGATTACCTCCAGCATCATCTCTTACACCTCTTCAACTTCCACCACCACCGACTCAAGCCTGTCTGCAGGGTAACCCTTTCCTTTCGCTGCGTGACTGAGCGCCTCTGCTGACGCACAGGAGGCATCAATTACAGGCCCCAGCCGTCCCAGTGTCACTGCTCTGTAATTAATGGGCTCTCCCGGCGCTGCGCCATGGGGCCTGGCCTCACTGTGAACTCCACAGGAATTCAGAGACAAACACACACTCAAAGTTGTACACACATGCACATTCTGGAGCTGGCATGTTGCTTGCAAGACGCTGGCTAACGCATTTATGTGATTTTTACCTGTGCTTGTAAGTGTGTACAAAAATGCTGGTGACGTGTATTTGAACATTAACACATGCAACAGTAAACATGTTACCACAGTATAATAAGAATTACCTGTGCAAACTGGTATCAAAGCGAAGAGCAGTCACACACCAACGCCCACATGCTCATTCACACATACAGAGGCCCAGGCCCCCTCCTGTTTGCCCCTTCATTTGTCAATCAGCCAGACAAACAGAAGCGCAAGGTTCCCTGGGTCACAGGGTCATGGGATCCTGTGCTACCCTGTATCTCAACACATATGCCAGATCCCGCCACTCAAACTAACCCACAGAATTCTGTCAACTCCTTCTCTTCAACACCCAAATTCCCATTGACTTGGGACCAGTTCCTCCATTTTTGTTGCTGATGTGGTGACTCTTCCTGTGGCAGACACTCTTGCAACACTTCCTCAAGCTTTTCCTCTCCCTTTCAGTTTCTACTTTAATCCCCCCATCCTCTCACCCTCCCTCTCTCTCTCTCTCTCTCTCTCTCTCTCTCTTTCTTTCCAACTTCTTTGCACCCTCACTCACTCCTTTAAACGTCACGCCTGGAGCTGACACAGATCGTGACCCTGCTTTTATTGTTGCAGCAGGGCAGAGGCGCAAACACAGGGCAGGGACTGTCACCCCAGTGATTAAAGAGCGCATGTTTTCAGTCAAACGCCTCACAGGGGAGCGATCCAAGAGTGAGAGGGGGAGGGAGATGGAGAAGGCGAGAGATAAAGAGCTTCTTGAATTTTCACATCTGAAGAATAAAAGCCTTTTGGAACATTAAAAGTATAAAAAGTGACATTTGCAAAGATGCTTGGATTGATACATCTTGCTGATAGTGGCTTTGAATTAAAACCCTAACACATTCTTCACATTTCCTCAGATTACGTGGCAAAAAACTGCACTTAACAGCTTTTACACTTAGTTGGATGCAGAGTTGTACACCTTATGTAGTTGTAAACTCATTGAAAAGATTCAATTAGTCCAGACTTATGATATCATGACAGTCTGGAGCTGTTTCAGAAGCTTCCCTCTAAATCTGTCACATTTAAGGATGTTAATGGGGAAAAAAATGGTATTGTCATCTAAGGTCCATATAAATCTGAGCCAGACCACCATGAGAGGATGCAGCGCCAGCAAACTGCACCTATAGGGAAATTTGTCCTTGATCGCTCAGAGAGGAGCAAATAAAAGAGCTGCCTGTTGAGTTATGGCTATGGGTTGGAGAAAAAAAGAGTCATGGATGTGATGTTTTGACCATTAGACCTTATTCCATAAAATATTATTTTTATTAATGTGAACAGGAATCGGTTTCTCCTACAACACTCATGAGGATTAATATAAATAGGGCCATGAAAGCACTAGGCAAGGACAGAAATAAATAAATAGCACGGCCGCCTCCATGTTTCATTTAACAGTCACATCTGAGAGCTGTGCGCCTCTGTGTTAGGTGTCCAAACCAAACACATGGAAGTTTACTCAGTCATAAATTAACGGCTTGACAGTTAAAAGTGTTCAAACTAGTTTGTCAAATCTTGCTTGTTTTTGTCCCCCCCCCCCCCACGCCCTTTATCTTCATTCATGTTTGTCATTGTCTTTCCTTTCTTTCCTCATGTCCCTCCTGTATCA
>JAOXYM010000012.1:25676866-25691582 GCA_028567055.1 Leptatherina wallacei | reverse complement strand
CTGTCACAGGGCCACACAGAGAGACAGACAACGACTTACACACACACACTCATTCCTAGGGAGAATTTAGAGTGACCCTGTTGAGAAACCATTATCTTGAAATTGTTTTGAACTTCTCTGCACATCATTCTATGTATTTTACAGTATGCCATGAAATTGAAGAGGTTTTTGCCTGTCATGTCTTGCTTTGTATGCTTAATGATCAATCTAGTCTTTTGAATTTTCAGTCAAGTTTTCAGCTGCCTTGAGATAAAAGAAAAAATACTTAATTGCCACAAATCTGGTGACAAGCCATTTGATTTTGAGCTATAAACAGAGCTGCATAACTTAACAGGCAACAGGCACAATCCCCAACATGGTCTTGTTAAAAATTCATCCTTTCTGCACCCAAACCTCTCATCCAGTGCATGACACATGCCAGCTCCCATCTCTCATCATCACTTCTAGAGCCAAAGACAGATGCATTTTCCCATTTCCATCCCCTTGTGTGTGTGGTCTGTGTGACTGAATGTGTGAGTGTGTCTGTGTGCCGTACCCAGAGAGACAGACAGGCACACGAGCATGAAATCCACCAAACCTCCTCTAATTCCCCCTGTAATTTATGGCTCTCAGATACATGTCATGCTTAGGCTAAACAAACGGTCCTTTGTCGCTGACAGCAGCCTTTGATCACGATGAATCAGATTCACTGTCTCGCTGCCACACCGGATCTGTCCCGCATCGCTAGTGCTGCCGCAGCTGAAAAGATTTCAACTCGCACACATGTACATCCTAATGATGGTGAGAGTTTTCTACTTGCACCTAAACATGCGTATTTTCTACTTAAAGTCAAAATTTGACACCCCTCATCAGTTTACTCTGAACTTGTGACCCTGCATGTGAGCTCAACCCCTCTCCTATCCTCCTACAAGTCAAGGCTCTTTACAGCAGGCCCCCCTGGGTGATTGACAGCTGTGGAGGAATTATCGAGCTGCGGGAGGACAAAAAGTAAGGTGAACCTTTGGGGTCGAGCACCCGCAAGCACAGGCAAGAGTTCAACATCTAAAAAGTTACGCAAGCTGACGCGACCCCCTGTACAATCTCAAAGGGCCTCTGCCAGGCCAGCCGTTGAAATTCTCACCTGTTGGCTACCATGTTGTACTCTTCTGCAGATCAAATCCCATCCAAGTAAATAATTAAGGTTTTGGCTGGTATGTTCTGAAATCTGTGGTGCGAAGGGATTATTTTTAACCTGTCAACTTGTGGGAAATGCAAATGTATGCGTGTGTGGAGTAGCAGTGTTGGGTGATTAAGCATGTCGCTGCTGGCCTGTGGGATTGACAGTAACGCTGGCTGACTTGGACACACAAGGGGGAGAAAGACTAGGGGCACTTGTGTAACAGAGACACACAGGCAGGTACTGTTCTCCTGCTGAGCTCGAAACAAACCGCTGTTGACATCCCTGTCACCAACACTCATTTCCAGCGCTCAACGAGATTAGACTCAACTGGCGGCGGTAGAGACAGAGGCATCAAATTAAGCGAAAGCAGCTGACAGCTAGCATGTTCAGTGTGCTGGGTTTCTGCAGGCTGTTTTCTTCCGCTTTGCCTCACATGAAATGTTATCTTTCAGCCTACATTCCAAGAGGAGGGATCAAAGATTAAATTCAGGGTAGATTTGGGGAGCCATTTGATGAGCGAGCACACCAAAAGGAAAAGTTAGCGTTAAAGAACTTTAAGGTAGAGGTACATTCAAGACATGTCTGGTAGACAGATTTCATCATTTGGCTTGAACTTTTGCAGGCTTTGTTGCGATGACACCGGCATATTATTTAATGCTCTGTATCTGCTACCCTAACTCACACAGAGATATCACAGTTCCACCCGTTTGTTCACCTACGTCTGCACAGAGACATCTTCTCCTTCGCACGCACACAAACACTGTCCCCACCCGCCTACCTAGCCAAGCACTCACACGTAGGCATTTCAACAGAGTGAAGTTGTCAGGGAAATGGAGAGGAAATGACACAGGGCATATTTTCACAAATCTCCCCTGTTGGCATACTCTGCTGTGGCACAGGGCCTGTCAGCAGCCTGTCTCCTCAATTTAGCCATCAGACACAGTCAGAGTGCCAAACACACAGGGACTCGCTTGTCTTCAGACAGAAGGGAGGACAGAGGGAAATGTCAACTGAGGGACAGAGCTGTGTGTGTAGGTTTGAGAAAGAGATGGTGAAGAGGAGACAGATGGTGAACTGAAGAAGAAAAATGTAAAGTGAGACTGAGATGAAGAAGAAAAAATGCATGTTTAAATGAAAAATTTGACATGAAAGGAATCCACATCTGCAGAAAGAGGTTAAATCTAACTGTATCAATGCTACTTTCCCCCATCCTCCCTCAAACAGAAATGTCAAATGCTAGGCCATTATCCCTTTACCAGTTCTGTAACGTAAACCGCGGGGCTCGGGGCACCGTGCGTCACCGCGACTTTGGAGAAGTGACTTTGACGAGGTGGCAGCCGGCCAAAGCAGGCAGCCTGCACATCTACCTGCTTCACTGGAGGCACTGCATTGGTCCTGATGGCTGTCTCCCACAACCCCCTGCTTTGCTGCTGCTGCTTTCCTAAACACACGCAATCCCCAGCTGTGTAAGCCATCCTACAGTTGCAACAGACATGCCGCTGTTCTGCTGCACTCCTCAGGCCTAATGCTGCCTCCTGTCAAACAGCCTAACTAATTATCTTGGCATAAAGAGGAAAAACACCAACGGGACATATTTTAAACTGTTGCAGTATCTTTGATAACAAGCGAAACAGCTGATACTGAGTCTATCACGTTACTAATAAACAAGTAAGATTATTCAAATATCCTGAATTATCATGTCGAAACATCTTTTAATCCATGGAGACCAACAACTATGTCACTAAATATTGCAGAATTAAAGCAATAAATTCTGACGTATGCATGGTCAAACACAGGATTGAGATTTCAATTGTTTAACTGAACTGATTTGTTTGTTGTTGTAGATTCTCGGTCATCCAGATCATGGTAATTTTAAGTGACTAAATAAAAGGAAAGTGAGCTTCTTTTTTGGTTTGTTGAATAAATTTCTCCTAAGTTTCTCGACTTGATATTTAAGAGCAGATAATGCCTTCCAGGTGACAGGTGAGACTTATTCAAGTTCCAAGAAAAGATTCAAGCACTGGATGCAATTGGTAGCCGAGGAGGATGAGGTTTTATATTTCCAGTCAGCTACAAAACGCAATTTTTCTGATTTTCTTTAGTTATAATGGATAGTAGTCATTGCAATGTGGCTTAAAGAGCTTCAGTTCATTCCATTCAGGCAGAAAATGTATAATTTCTTCAAAACGATGCAATTTCCCCTCGGGGATCAATAAAGTATAATTCATTCATTCATTCATTCAAACAAGGTGATCATTTTTCAAAACCATGTTGACCATGAACAGTTTGAGCAAGTCATTCTGTCTAGGATTTCAGTGAAATTAAACTGGAACTGGGGTGGTGCTGGATAGCTCAACTGCCCCACACAGAGGCTGAAGGTCCTCCAGCTGGTCCAGGTTTGAGACCCAGATCAGGCTCTTTGATACATGTTTTTCTACTTCCTGTCAAACAAATTTCAAATAAGGGCCACCAGTGCCCCAAAATTAACTGCAACCGGAATTAATTATAAGGTTCTAATAAGCTTTTTCCTTTCTTTTCTTTCTTTTTTACAAGCCAGTTTTCATTTTCAGACAGTAGTGTAAAGGGACGATTCCTACATTTGTAGTATTTTGTGTTGAGGATTTTTAACATCATCCAAGTTTTCTTAAGGTGGAGGCAAGCCGAAGTTGTTGACGTCCATGCTGAAGGGTAAACAGCTAAAGGAGAATGGTGATGAGCTGTTGGGGTGCATGGAAGCCTGGTGGGGAAGACCAGAGGCCACAGCTACCTTTCAACACCACCCTGTCTACAGCAGCGAGAGCGCCAAGAGTACAAACAAGGACACGTATGTGTGCTGCTCTTTCCCCCTGTATGTGAGTGTGTTTGTTTACATCATTTTGTTGGTTTCTGCCCAGGGACTTTTGATTATCCTGTCCTGAAGGAGTCATCTCCCATGGGTGCGTGGATGATTAGCCTGTGGATATAGCCTGTCACCAGTTCCCCCATTTCACTGTGCACACGCACAAATATCACACACATATTGCACACATTGGGAAAGAGAGATACGGTTAACATGTACTCCCTAGGCAGTGTGGGGTCACCCAGCTCTCTATTTCAAAGGAGACAGGGTCGTCGCTGAGCCAGCCCAGGCCCTGTGGAAGCAACCAGTCATGTGTGATTTTCCAGTCCAGTGCTCAGTGATGAGCAGGTCTGGCCGTGGCTTAGCCCCTAGGGCCTGGCCTGCAGAGAGACTGGCAGGCTTGGAGCTTGTCCACCTTCTGCTCCAGCCTTGTCGTATCATTGGGAATGAGAGCTCATCATGGCCTGCCAACCCGTGCTGCAAGTCATCACTCTTCTCTGCTCCCTCTGCCTCACTGGGGCCCCAGCCCTGGTAAATTATGCTTACCCACACCATTATTAGACTCATTATAGACCCATTTGAGTGGCTTTCAGCCTGTCACAGGCGCTCAACTATGTCTTCAGCTTGACTTGATTTCCTCTGACAGGCTTTTCTTAAACTAAAAGGCTAGGGAGGAGAGTCACATAGATGTAAGTCTGAGGGGGGAAAGGGAAATGCATCTTGAAGGAGTCAGGCAAGGCTGATGTAAAACACTTATTTGCTTTTATGGCAAGGTAGGGTTTTGGTATGGCTTGGCATATTAAAGAAATATTTTTACATTTCGCTTGGCAGACACATAATTTGATGGGCATGAAAACTGGCAGGTGGACTCCATCTTCCAGGTTGTTGACACATTTTTAAACAACTCTAAGAAATTATTCTCCTATCTGTGAATTTACGGCCTTTCACTTTTACTGTGTTTGGCAAACTAATGCAGCTCACTTGGTTATCCAATTGCCTGTCGACTGCTAGACCTCTCATCCATTCAGTTCATAAGTTCTGTCCCCGCTTAGCCCTTCAGAACATCTTTCATTCTGTCATCGCTAACATAAGAGGGAATTCCTCTGGAGAAAGTAAGATTTCATTGGGAAAGGCAAGAAGAAGTGTGTACCAGCTCCCTTCCATGCTAAATGTGAACAGAGCCAAGATCGCTCAATCTGTGATGGCTCATTTGGAAATGTGGCCCTGGGCTCTTGTTCCTTCTCCCTTTTGCCAAATATAATAATTCTTTCTCATTTCTCTGACTCACTTTTGTAATTTTGTCATTTTTCACTGTCAGCTCTGTTCTCATGAAATATTTCATTGAGTTTCCTGCTGGACTCAGATCTGAAGTCTGTTTATGTTTTGCTTCAGCATAGCGTCCCACTGCTGCTTCACTTTTTGTCTCTGACAAGCTTTTGCAACATGGTCAACTTCTAAAAGCCTTTCCAAACTCCCTTCTGCATCAGTAGTGATCATTATTGCTCCATCTGGATTTGTCATTATTTTCAACAATATTTCTTTGCATTTCACCTCTTCACTCAGTCATGGGTAGCTGCGGGTGATATCATTGTGTCACTGTTCATTTCCATCATATGGATTGACAGGAGGAACCTGGCCAGCTTCGCTTCTGATAATGGCTGATCTAATCCAAACCGCTGTGTACTTTCTCCCACTCAGCTCCTCTGTTCTTGGCATCGATGTCTTTAAACCCAAAAAGCTTCTCTTTCACCCCCCTACATGTGTTTGCAATTCCCCTTCAGGGGTTATGATTCAACAGCGGCATCATCTCAATTCGTCTCAAAGCATGAAGCATTGCAAGAGAAACTAAAGCAAGAGAAAGACGGTCCTCTGTGCACCCCCTTTCAGAGGCAAGAGCCTGAGTGTGTTTGGCGGAGTTGGACGTAAGGCTCGCTCTTTGGGATGTGGGAGTTTAAGATGAGAGTGCCATGCTGGCCTAATCACATTACGGGTGCCATATTATGTGTCAAGCTGTCACTTTCAATTTGAGCCACCACACTGCAGTGACGGGCCCTGGCTTTATTCATATTTCTGTTTTGATTGGGGCTTGATAGTGACTCGGCTGGAACTGGGTGAGCATGGGGGAGAGGGAAATGTCGTCCAACCACAATGGAGAGTTCTAGTCATATGTTTACAATTAGCATTGGTTGGGGTTTGGATGAAGGGTATATGTGTGTTTGTGGGGGCTGGGGCATTCGTTTCCACTGACCTTTTCACACTGAATCACATGTCTAATCTTATTCTTGTCTCCGGTTTGAACTGATGTCATGTGTCTCATCGTTCAATCTGTCACACTGGTTGACGTGGAGACCATGTCGAAATGCAGTGGGAGGGAGGGTGAGGCCGCAGGAAAAGTCTATCCAGTTGCTCAACTCTATAAGTAGGGTATATTGAGGAGATATAGACTGACAAGAGGAAAAGAGAGGGTGGGAAGGGTTACGAGATGAGGGGGTGGGGAGCAGGGTGCGAGTTCAGCCAAAGCCAATTGTCCACCAATTGAGTGGAATGACTCAGAGCAATTGGTAGAAGTCGAATCTTTTGTGTGCAGGCCGCTGAAATATTTGAGCGACCCGCTGTTTTTCTACTCCACAAAATCTGTTTTTGTAGCTATTCAGATTGAGCTTCCCCAGAGCAATCACTGTCCTCCCCTTCTCTTTCTCTACCTCCCTCCATTTATCTGCTCTAACTCTTGCTGCATCTCTCCATCTGTCTCTGTCCAATAGATCATCAGCTTGGTGATAAAGCCTAGCAGCCTGCCAAGGCAGAGGACTTCAAGCTATACTTGCAAACAAAGCTATATCATTCACTAGAAGAAACGAGAATAAGCGATGATGATAGGCAGTGCACAGGGGTGAGTATGGGGGAGAGTTGGGCCGTAGTGGCCAAGCTGACAGGCTGCATCATCCTGCTGTTAATATGTCACTTCGGATAGTTTTTCATCTCAATCTGCTCTGAAAATACCAACTATTCCATGTTTTGTAGCCACTAAATGACCCTGAGGCTGAAATCTAATCTTCACTATTGTCACTTTTTTCCCCAGCAGTTGGCAACTGTTGAAGGAAACTGGGTCTCAAATACCGTCATAGTTTAGGATTATAGTTTGATACTGCAAGAACGAAGCAGGGAACAGTGCCGTCTTTATTAACTCATGCTCTTTTACTTAACCATGTTAGTAGCTAATTTAATTGGCTCCCAGTTGAGTTAGCTGTCAATGAAAGTGTCAGTGTACTTGAATATTTAGTACAGCTGCCTCTAAATGTCAGATATTTCAGTCAAAGAATCCTTAATTCATATTATCTGAAGAGGCATTAAAGATTTTTTTTCTGGAATCTTTAATTTTATGTGCTATGAATACAGAACAGTAGACTCAATGGCTCTCTTTGTTGTTAAATGCTACCATAATCTACAGAACAGTGCATGTTTATGAAAGATATACCTGTAATTACATCTTATCTGCATATGTAAGCATTGTGAGTTATTGTAATGCCAACAGAAAAATATAAAAATTGGTTTTGAATACTCTATGGTGCTATAATGACACTCTTTGCAAGTTGTGTAAAGAATATGTGCTCTTATTTCCCGATAATCAGGCTTTTACCCTGTGACTCTTCATCATTTCGGTTTTTTCACACTTTCAAACTTTTCTCATTCTAAATTCAGAGGTCACATGGTTGCAAGATGTTTTGTCTTTTTGTCCATTACATTTGAAGCCAATCAATACATCCAACATTATGCACCCAACGAAGTAACCATCAGAAGTCTACCACCTCCTAACTTGGTCATTCACCACCAGCATCTACACTTGGGATTCTGTCCTCTTCTCTTTTCTCCATCATGTCATGCTCCACCATGTTGGTCCATTAGTCTAATCACCAATACCTTATCTTGTTATTTGCAGACCAATAAATGTTATTCCATTCTTTCAGCTGATCACTCCTTATTGAATTCGTCATATTACACACATACGCGTTGTTTCAGCCCTTGGCCTGACACCCTGTGGAGATGCAGATTGGACTGTGTGGGTACTTCTATGCCAAATTTAACTGGGGTTGTAACACGTGTCTTTACACATCTTAACACAATATGATCCTGTATGTTCTGCTGAGCCTTTGCCAAAGATAAGGAAACTTTAATCTAAACATCGATATTGGGGTCTGGTTGAAGATGGTTAACCTATCATGGCTACATGGAATCTTTTATATATATAAAAAAAAAAGCTCTATTCACTGATACACCACAGCCCTGAAACTTTCTAGACATGCTCTGAAGGAGATGCATACAAAAAAAACAAACCTTTGTCCACAACCTTTGCTCCAGACCTCCAACCTTTGCTTAGAAATGGATAAAGTGTTCCCTTATACCAAAATATCCTGCTGCTAAGGGCATCTATGAACAGGCTATTGAGGACACAGTCCAAACTTGATTCCCTTCGCATCTCCAGAGTTTCCACACAAAATAGTTCTTAGTTTGTGAACCAAAGTAGCACTAATTGGATGTTCAAATGGAAGAAGCACCTGGTTGCAAACCTAAACAACCTCAACACAAAAATTAAGTACTGAGCCAAATTTGTAGACAAGTTCAACATGGAAAGCATTTAGGAAGCATGATAAGCACTTCACCCAGTCCTGTGTTTTATGCATCCACAGTATAAGGCACATTAAGCTATTCATTTTACTCGTTGTTAATGTAAGAGTAATCCTTTGAAGGGCATTACATCCTATGGTCATAAGCATTATTCATGCTCAGTTCCAGTCCTATGCTGGCCAAACTACAAAGAACAAATGATACAGCGCAAGGACCTGATTATCCAAATGCAGTTATGGAGGAATTTATATAAATGCAAGTAACTTGTCATGCTCCAAGTGTTTCATCTGATTTGATTTATTATGCCTAATTTACATTCCAGCTTCTCATACAGCTAATGGTCCATAAATTCTGTGAAGATAATGTCCATGGATTAAAGAGAAATCACAGACAGTATAAATCAATCCCAGAACAGAATCATCTGTTGTTTCAGGTATGTGCACAATTTGAAAAACACATCTCTGACACACATGCAAATACACATACATGCTTTCACACTCAAAGGTAAGTCAGTGATTTCTGGCTTGCACACATCTGTTTCCTACATAGAACATTTCTGTGTAGACTGTACCTAAATGTCTTGAATGGATGTCTTGAACTATGGCCTTAGTGCTGGAGAACAATAGTAGAAGTTTTAATACAGGAAAACTTCTACTTTTTCTTCTCTCAGAGACTCCCACATTGATTATTTTAAAAGGGTTTTCCCCCCCAAACTTTATTCTGATCACGCAAATAGTTTTTGCAAAAGAATGCAGCTAAATTTAGCTATGTTCACACTCAAGTGAACAACCATTTTCATTTTGAACTCTTAAGTTTTCCATTATGCTATTGGATAATGCACATTCTCTGGGTAGCAGTCACATCACTCATTACTCATTCAAAGCCCTCCTACTCTTAAAAATGCATAACCTTAAGCCTTAAACCATTAACAATTTAAATATTTGAGTTATGTATAAATTCAGAGACCTAAATCCTTTTTTTGATATATTTTCTCATGTTTATTTCAACTATAAAGTTGAACATTTTAACACGGGGCTCTGAGCAGGAACATCCCAACTTAAAACTGTAAATGAGATTTGCTCCAAAAGGAAGTCAATCTTTAAAAGACTTCTATGTATAAAATATCCATAACTTTACAGTCTTGGTCACATTTTTAGTCTAGGGTGCTGTCAATAAGGTCACTTTTGGGTCAAAGATAACAACAGAGAAATTGCCAACTCATTGCTTAAAAGTGTCAACAAATCAATATGTGAAGCAGTAAGTGGAACACCCACTAACTATGCTGATAGACATAAATCATGTATATATTAAAATCCTGCACATGCGCACTAATATTCATTAATCTGATGGCAGATGAACACAATACTTACTTTTTCATGGGTTATTCTGACATTTCAATTATAGACAAACTTACATGTCACTGAATTAACAGGTGCACACAAGAAGAGGTGATATGTGAATCATATCATATGACTCATTAATTAAATTGGTTTTCATGCTTTTCCTACAATCATTATTTGGTATATAAACATGCCTTTTCCTTGCACCTTAGCCAAATGACCACGAAGGCTGCTGAATTTTCCTTTCAATGTTTGCAGCCTCCTCCCTTTAATGCATACAGTGGAGATGGACAGAAGAGACTGTGATTGTAAAAACAAACTAAGGTATGGTGAAAGTTTTCATGTAAGAACTCAAGAAAAATCCTTTATTAGCATTATGCCACCTGCTCAAAAACAGAGACCCACAGCATAATGTAGCTAGAGCAAAATGTTTCTGTTTTACAATAAAAATTACAACAATTTCCTGGCCTTCGAAATTGCTATAAGTTCATTGTCAAAATTGTAACATGCCCTCATTTTGCATAACATGAAACCATCATCCATGTTGAAAAATTGTAAAATGAATATTTTTTCAAGGCCTAAAACATTGTATATACCCACGTTATCCATGGCAACGTGATTACATTTTTCATTACATGTAACAGCTACAAATAAACAGGATATTGCACTGCTATTACATGCACATAAATGGAGGGGTTGTTACACCATGCACCTAAGTTTAAGCCCCTACATTGTCCAATATTACTTATTTACATATTTACTTTGGACTCAGCCATGGTTGGTTAGGTATGGAAAGGTTCAAATATAAAAAAAAAATAGGGTTAGGTTTAGGATTTATGAAAACACTTTAACACTCTGTCAACTTGGATATTAGGACACACATACCTATTAAATGTTTTCTTATGAGACTGGGCTGAAACAGATTTATGAACCTTGAAAGATTACGTCCCATATCTGCCGAGAACTAAAGACAAACAAGTGTACTCGCTAAGAAGGGAAACTGAAAGAACAACATGCTTTGTAGTTTATGGACATACGGAGCAGTTTCCAACTCTAGCATTCACTATTTTAAAGGGCAGCCAAAGTTATGGACTCATAGAAATATTCTCACATGTGCTGCTTGTGCAGAGTTATTGGCACTGACAGGCCAAATCAATGTGTCATGTTAAAGTAGACCGCCGGTTGCTGTTTGACACTATCAGTGTTTCCCCTCCCTACAACACACACTCACATATATGTATTATTGCCCCTGCAGTTAGTAGATTTATAAGAAGTGTTGTGGACTTGTATGGTAAAGCGTGCAATAGAATACTCATGTCTCCTAGGGCTAAACTGAATAATGCAATGCACTTCTTGATACATGTCAACCACCAGAGAGAGGAAATAGCAGCACTGAAAACAGCAAGAAAATAGGAGTAAGAAAGAAATTTAGAGAGTGAGAGAGACATCAAAGGCCAAGCGTTTGCCATACAACAGGGCAAGCAGGGCTTCAGATCAGACCAGCTCTTCTGTAAACAGCCTCCTCAGATCTTGCCAGCAGGAGGTTCCCCTTCAGTACGCAGCTTTGTCTATCAAAGTGTTCCCATAGTATTGAGGGGCACTGGAGCAGCACTCCTTGCCACTTCCCTCCCTCCCTTCTTGTATAAGAAAGCTGGGTTGCTACCCCCCCCCCCGCACCCCAACACTGAATCACTAAAGGTGATTATCAACTCCAACCCCCACCAACTCCTCTGCCATTTTCCTCCCTCCAGCTCCTCATTCTCTGTGTTCTTCATGTGTTTCAAAGGTTTCTCTCTAAAAGCTTCCTCTTTTACCTCATCTCCTCCTGCTTCTCCTCCTCTGCTATTCTTCACCTGGTTGTTTTGTTTTTGGGAGAACATTTTTTACTAAAGGCATATGTTTACTAAATTTTATGTTTTTGCCTTGGCTCACTTTTCAACGAGTCAGGTGACTGGTGAAAGAAAAAACTGGGGGGGAAAAAGAAAGGAAAAAAGGTATGCTGTAAAGGCCAAGAGAAATCCATGCTGCACTTTTTAATGAGAATCCTGCTTCTACTCTGGTCCTGAGCGGAAAGTAATTGTCGGGCTGATTTTTGTCTTCTCTCCACTCTTTTCAATGGGCTTCAGGATCCAGCTTTACAAGCTCTTCCCCACTCTCATCCTCCACTGATCAAAGCCTGCTCACACAGATATATTTCCCCTCACAGACAATGCCTCTTCTCAAGGTGCTGTCAGGTTCCCTTCTTTGCTTTAATTTCATCTCTTAAACTTTTTTTTTTTTTTTAATCCTCGTACCCCCTGCCTCCCTTCCCTCTCCTTCTTTTGTGAGGGCTGTCAGCCGTGACAGTTTGTTGCCGGGAGGGACTTGTGAGAAGAGAAGGTAGGTGCACTCTTACAAAGAGACGCCGCCTGGCTGCACCTCACTCGCGCTGTCAGTCAAAGCAGCCTGACTTGCGCTTGCAAACGGAAACTCTCACACACAAGCAAGGTGACACACCCGGCTTTCATGCACCGGCAACAACGCAATGCCACTTACACTCAAACCCACACAGTGAAACATGACAGACACCTTGACCTTGTGTTTGTTGTGTCCCAGGAGGTATTGATGAAGAAGGAAAGGGGGTTAAGGAAAGTGAAGTGGTGTGTTAGGATTTGTAGCCAGTTGGACTGTCTGGGTGTCTCAGATCATAAGCCAGAAGGAAACTCGGAGCGACAGAGTTGCGATGGAGCGCTGGCAGAGTCTGTGCTGACAGGGCTTAGATGACAGACAGAGGCTGACAGACGCTGACATCTTCCTGTCGCCTCGGGGAGACAAGCAGCCCTGAATGAAACCTGAGGAGTCCAGCCTGCAGACATAACTATCAGCCAGCCCTCGCAAGCTTAATCCCTTAAAGTTTGCCAAAGACATCTGGGTGACAGAAGGGCAGGACCAAAAAAGAAGACAACAGGAGTATCATTTAATTTTTCTGAAAGGAATAATGAGGGGAGAGTTTGCCCTGAAGGAAAGGACTGAGTTTGTGAAACATTAATTACACTTTCTCTATCTCACCAACCTCCACCCATCATCTCTCCCTGTCATCTGTCTTCATTTTGGCAGTGCTGAAGCAGCTTAAAGCAGGAGAACAGCTTTATCTTTTCTTCAGTTTCTTCAGAAACCTGAGGAATTGTTCTGTTGTTTTCTAAAAAGTCAAAGTTGATTCATTTACACTTCACTGAGTTTGATAGTTTGATATGGAGAAAGAATGCTCAAAGTCAATATTTTGTTGCATGAATAAACATCTCAGCTATATGCCAATGGCAACAGACTCCAGTGTGAGAGCCAACTGCTGAAGTTTTTATTTTTATTCTTTTACACTGCATGTTGGATCCCGACCTCTGGGCGACAAATCTGTGCTCTTCATTTTAGGCCTTCCTCATGCTATTAACAATCTTCAACCTGTATAGGAGGCTTTCAGCGAAGCTTAATGGTTCGCTGATGTTCGGGCACATTGATTGTAGTACGTGCAAACTGTAACGTCAGCACACTATTACAACTGTTTGTACCAGTGCTTGAGGAACACAGGACTCACAGCCGTCTTCATCCTGAAACAGCAGGGAATGACACTGCTGTACGTACGAATAACACTGGAAGAAGTCATAGAGGAAGTACATCATACACACACAAACTTATCTACACAATTTCAACTTTGCTACTTGCAGTATAGATGCTTATGGATATAAATATAGTCTCAAACTCTTCCCATCAGCTGTTCATATATGCAACTCACACAGCGTAGACGGGGTATAAAACCTGAAGGTGCACAAGTAGCCAAAACAACACCAAAGGGCACCTGGTGACGTATGAAATAGCCTGAATTAAGCATACGTTGCATAAGTTTTATGCTTTTCCTGCCACTTTTAAGTTTTACAATCATTATGACTGTCAAGTAACATCATCACAATCAAGTATGATGCTGTCCTGAAAGCCTACAGATGTGTAATACATATCAAAGAGAGGGCTGAGATTAAAGATGGGTGATGAATGAATGTTGTGATAATAAATGAGGACTCATTTGTTCAGTTAAACAGGAAAATTAAGATGCAAAAGAAAATATCTGCTTAAAAAAAGTCCTCCATTTTCACAACAGTCCATTACAAACTATATTAAAGCTGATTTAACCTTCACTCTTCATCCTGTCCTTTAACTGTGTATTTCAATATGATGCCCACTGACTTATTTTTCTGTCAGACTATAGAAGGAACATCTGAGACTAATATGACTGCAGCTCGTAAGTCTGAAGTGTAATGAGATAAGAAGCTCTCGTCTTTACTGGAATGTCACACTGAACCTGTCTTACAACAAAACCTGCGTTGTCTTGATGTCTGTAAAACTCACAGGATCCTAAATAATAAAACCTTCATCAGGAAAGAAGTTGACAAAAGTGATAGCAGACTACCTATCCAGCAAAGAGAATATAATATCACTATGGCTCGTCAGACATTGGTTGGTGACCTTGTTACTCAAACAAAACAATTCCCATCGTATAAATGGCCAGTGCTGTCTTTACAAAGATGTAATATTCAAAGAAATCACAACTGTATCCACATTTGATTAAAAGCCATTTCACACCATTTCATTTTTCTACAATGAAAAGAGGAGCCACAAAATCATCTTCATTACTTGACGGCTACATTTTGCATCCTCTTCTGTAATTGATCGTTTAATAAAATGAAGAAGACTCATTCTGCTTGTTTTCTCAACATAATGATGCAACAT
>JAOXYM010000012.1:25648869-25676472 GCA_028567055.1 Leptatherina wallacei | reverse complement strand
TGGGAGTCAATGGGGATCTGCTCTGTTTTGCAGCCAGCACAGGGAACTGCAATTTTTGGCACTTCCGCATAGGCTTCTCATTTCTAAGCCGGAGGTTGCCCCTTGGTTGGAACCGATGAAATTATGCCCAGTTGATGAATAAAATTATTCAATATCACCATGATTCAATATTGCTGCGTTCCCCTTCCACCAGTGCAGAATTGTGATGTTTTGTCTCACTTTTGTGACATCAAAGTTGATGAAATGCGGCATTACAGAGGTCGCTTTGACATAGATTTGATATGTTCCCAAAGTAGGACCACATTTAAAAGTGGTGTGAGTCGGTTTTTAAAAAATCGGATTTGTGTTGCTCAGACTAATTTAATCTGATGTGAATCACACATGGGCAAAAAATCTGAATTTGCTGCAGGGTGAATGTAGCCTAAGTGCTTATCAAAGTTATTTTGAGTTGCACTCATGCTTTCAGTTCCAAAAAACTGAGCACACACAGCAAAAGTTTGCATTTCTTCCTTGATGAATAGTTTATATCTCTGCTGATTGGAACTGGAGCTCATACCTTCAGCCATTTGATACACATGTCACAGAGAATGTTGATAGAGTTTGTTTTGTTTTTTTCTTTTCCATATAGATAAAAGCCAGATGCTGGTTGATGTATATGTGGGTTTTTTTTTGTCCATTGTGGAAGGAGCTTTGGTGTCCTTATGTCTACTTGAGGATTTCCATCTGAAACAAAACATTTTAGGAACTGGAACAGCATACTTTGTGTGTCCAATTGATTGTTTACAGTTCCAGTTTGGTTTTCTAAGCTCCTGACTAACTTGCACATGGCAAAACTTTGACGACAACAAAACAAACCAGATGCTTATAGAAATACACGAAGAGCATCCTTTTTATTCCCACTTTTCCTAAAGGCAAGAAACAGGTTAAAGTTGAAGTGCAGTGTGTCGGATCATGTGTATGATGTTTCAGTTGTGTTAGGGTTGTGTAGCCTGCATCTATTTTGCCTACTTCAAAGTTATTGTTTGCTATCTCAGAGGTGAATGTTGAGTATCTTTGTATTCTGTACCGTCACAACTCTCTTCTTTCCCCTTCTGCCTTTCTCCCAGTTCCTCCCGTGGCAAACGGCACATAACTTTGACTGACAGCTCCAATCATTCCACTGTGTTTGCTTGGCAAGTTCAAAATGTGACTGACACTCAGCTCATTGGATGGAGGGGGGTGACTGGAAGGAAGGGAATGGGGCAAGAAATTAAACAGAAAGCAACATCTTCGCAGCATAACAATTTCCCCCTCCTTCTCCCATCTTACCCGGCCTGACAACCCCTCCACCCCCTCCCACACTCTCCTTCTCTTCCCCTCCATCCTTTCCCATCATCTTTCCATTCCTGTCATTCCTTTTTCCGCCAAATCCATTTTGATAGCAAATCACCACTGGCCCGCCAAATAACATTTAATCCTTCACAGTTTTATCACTAAACCCTCTCCTTCTTATTTTGTTTCGCAGCATGTACAGCATTACAGTCAGCTGCCGTGTTTGCTGATACAATCTGCCATCCAACGCAAGCTGTGGCAGATCACACTGAAAAATGGAGGCATCTCGCCTTCAGAATTACAACCAAATCACAAAAAGACCCAATTTTTCTTCGAAGGAGAAGACAGGTTCACATGTAGGCTGTTGGTTTGCATTCAAGTTTTCAACAATTATTCTACCTGGCATGTACCCGTCTTTATCTCAGATAAACAGATTAATACAAGATACACAAGACTGAACATGACCATAAATTAATGAAATGTAAAAATGTTTAGGTTGGTGTTAGAATTGAGTTACAGTTAAATTCTTATGTGCACAATGTTACATTTTCCCCTCTTTTCAACAAGCTGGCATAGTATTATCTCAAAACATTCTGGATTTGGTAAGTGAAGTCCTTTTAAAGGAAGGCATTGAATATTTCAGCAGGATAATGCTAAACTACACCTGGACAGGCCCCCCTCTAGTCTAGGTCCTACACCAATTGAAAACATTTGGCAAATCATTGAAAAGCAAAGAATAAAACCAAAAAAAGGTTCAGAATTATTACAATCCTATTGCAGACAAGAACGGGACAACATTCCTCTCCTGGTCCAGCAACTGCTCTGCTCAGTTCCAAGACATTTATGGAGTAATAGGAGAAGAGATGCTACACAATGATAAACATGGACATGTCCCAACTTTTTTATATGTGTTCTTGTCATCAAATTCAAGATGAAGTAATTTTTTTCTTTCCACAGTACATTTTGTGGTAAAGTTTTTACCACAAACTGATGGAAAATGTCTCAGAAACTGTATCAAATATGAAACATTTGGCATTATAGGGTTCAAAGTTAGTACAGTATTTTGGGGAGTGAGACAGAGAGAGACATCCATTCAGTTTGGAGCCATGATTTTATGTCGATTGATAACTGGCCAGTCAAGTAAGGCAAGGCATGGCAAATTTATTTGTTAAGCACATCTTCAGGTTCAAAACAATTCAAAGTGCTTTACATAAAACATTAAAAGCATTACAGATAAAAAGCAGCTAGAATTACAATAAAATCATTTAAACACACAAAAAGAAATCATTAAAAAGATTGAAAGCAAGATAAGTTAAAAGACACCTTGCAGATTTCATGCATTGGTGCATGAGAACAGAAATGCTTTTTACTTGAATTTAAGGTTAAGTATCTACATTTATAAATGCAAAAAATTTCAATTTCCCTCTGGGATTAATAAAGTATTTTTTATTTGATTTCATTCATGCATTTCGAAACTAGATAAATATCCTAGCCTTACTTTACTAGGGGGCAGCTGTAGCTTGGAAGGTTGAATGGTTGTCCTTCATTTTAAAGATTGTATACATGATTCTCAATTCAAATCACTATATAAAGAGTATAGTATAAAAATGTCAATTAAATGAATGCATTTTACTTTCTTTTATTATTTCACCAACTGCTGAGTGTCACAGTCAAGCTGCTGCACAACTGTTTTGCATTTGTTATGTCTTATTCTAATCAACAAATAGAGTTGATATTAGCTGCTTCTCTTTTATGGGTCACTTAAGTAAGAGTAACACACAATTACACAAGAAGTTGAGTGAATTTCTAAAAGATGGTGCTAGGATGACTCATTACAAAAACAGAAAGGAAGCTTGTCTGAAAACAGTCAAACCACCGCAAACAAGCATTGACAGAAATGACAGCATTATAACTCCTATAATTTAACTGTTATGACTAAATTGTTTCTGTTAAAAGTGACAAAGATGTTTTATAGCATGTCTAAATGATAGATCATAACCAACTGTAATTTATTGTTGTCAGTCTCACGGCAAATGGCATGTCAAGTTGGCCTGGCTGGCTCATCAAAGAAAGCAAAGCCTCAAAGCGACACTGGTTCAAAACAATAGCGGTGAGAAAGTAATGCAAGGAATTAAACTGATGATTTACTCCGGAAAGCTCTGACTTCAATAATGGGTTGGCCCGAGGGATGACTCTGATCCATCAGAGAGAAAGAAAGACCAAGAATAAAAACAGTAGAGATTTGATTCCTCTTCATTGTTTTAGAAGATTTACTATGTGATTTTAAAATCCTTCTCTCTAATAAAAAGGCAAATCCTGCTAATCTTTCATTTAGTACTTCATATAAATGCACATGATCCTGAGACATTTACACACCTGCAAAGGGTGTACCTGCTCTATCCTTTCCCTTCGGGTCAAAGAAGCTGTAAATCTCTGCTAAATAACCTTTTAGCAACATTATAAGAGATCACTTCGTGAACAAATACAGATTATCCCTAAAGAGACTTAGAGATATGAAATAAAGAGAAATGAACAAAGTTAAAAGTGCTTAAAGTGACTTTTAGACAGAGTTTGTTGGTGGTATTACATTGAAAGGCTGCTTAATTTATTTTAATGAGAAAAATACCCACCTTTGGACATTTATTATTACTTAAAGACAATTGTAATGCCCCTACTAACTGAGCTGTCAACATCATAAACATATAAAAAATGAGCTTAGATTTTTATCTTCCATTGTGTTTGCACAACGTATGTGTTCATGAGGATGTGTGCCTGCAACAGAAAAAAAGAGAAAGCATTACATTTTAATGTGATTCATGTTAAAGGGACAGTGTGTAACTAATTTGGCTTTTAATTTGGCTATATTTGCAAAAATCAAGTTTCAATTTCATAGATACGTATTTTATCTTAGTCTAATCACAATCGTATCCAAAGTGTTCTCGTAGCTTAGAATAAGTTATTTATAAATACATAAGAGGCGGCGTACACAACCGATAGCTGCCATGTTGCATCGCCATCTTTGAATTCAGAAGCCCAAACGGGACAAACTTGTTAGCCCTTCGCGTTTTAGCGATGAATCCCCGTCTGTTGTCAGGGGAGGAGGAGGAACAAGCACTTTCCGGTTTCCATTGAGATGGATGACCATCCCTACTCTTTGACCAGTGAGAGGGAGGAAAAATAACCAAGAAAAGAAAAAGGATTAATAACCGGGAGGAAATACAAGTTTACATCGGCGTAGCGTTTACCAGATGGAGATAATTCACTAGGGAGAGGGACATGAAAACCAACGTGAGGCTAGAGCTTTCTGCTGGACAGGTAAGTTAATTCAGTCTCACAGTGAAGCTTATGTTGGCGTTAAGTTAGAAACAGGACAGGATAGTCCAGCCGCTACTTTATCCTCCTGTTTGGTCGGATCATTTACTGGTACCAAATACATGGAGGGCATGCTTGTAACTTATCGGCATCAATAAGGACACCGAATTATATCGTTCTGTACCCCATCACCTGACGGGACACTCCAACTTGTGCAAGATGTTGACGTTTTCACATTTATGACTCTCCTCAGCTTCGGTAGTGGCGGTAACGCGCATACATGCCGAGGCACCAGAGAGCACTGCTTGATGGGAGTAATTATTACACACCTGGGCTTTAAGTACATTTTGTATTCTTAAAGGTTTTGAAATTTTACGCAATGATAATTCTGCTCAATTTGCAGGCAGGTGGTGGCTTTTCAAATGGCTTCTGACTTGAACATATTATCCACTCTCACTGTGGTGGGAATTCAGCTTCCTTGTGTTTATCTTTACTCAACTTTAGGTTCAAATCCTGCTGCACTAACTCTGTGCCGGAAGTGGAGCATAGCAACTATTGATATTTTACTTTGCAATTAACATCAAAAGCTCATCAACAGTTCACTTACAGTAAGAAAGAAATTAAGCAATAATGCTCAACCAGGTTTAGCCTATGAAATCTGACATCTGATATGCTCCCCCCAGAAAATACAAACAAACAAACAAACAACAACATAGATAAAGAAATAAAACACCTCAGTCAAAAGTTGCTCATGCCACACTTTAACATCAGCCTTTAAAAAACCGATTTATGTCATTTTCCTTCTTATTATGTGTAATTTTGGGAGATTACCCAAAACCCCAAAACAGTTAAATGTAGATAGAGGTGTAAAATCATGCTGGTCAATCAAAACTGTTGCTCTGTCACAGACATGTCTGTCATCAAAAATCTTAATGAAAAGTCATCATCAGCACTGAAGGGTATAATATTTAATCAACACCCAAAGGGAAATCAAAAAGTGTTTTTTTTTTTTTATCAGGAGCATGTAAGGACATTTTACAGGTCTTAAAAACATCGTAGGCTTTTCACGTCAGGCTGTTGTGCTTCGATTGTGATTTTGCCCTTTCTCACGGCCGGTGAGCACGTCTTTTTCAGCCATCAAGGCCAACATTGATTTCCCATGTTGGCCTTCATAGACACCAAATCGTTGTTTGTGACATGAAATCTGATTCATTTCATGGTTCAGTTGTCCATTTTTTGCAATCCTCGACCCACCCACTCCCACACACATCTAAAATGACACTGGTTTGAGGGGAAAGTAGTAAACAGCAAATGTGAAACAACCTGTATGATTTGAAACCCTGTGACTGTGCCTCAGCTCCCACCCAGCCACCTTACAGGGACTTTGTCATTTGTTCATGAGAAAAACAATCCAGAGTGACGTTGGAGCGTTTTGCGTCCGTCTAAAAATACCGTGGCTGGTGCGTCAGTGAGTGCACTGACAACAAAGGACACCTTGTGTTTCTCTTAGAGACGCCAAGAGCTTTGACAACAGCAGAATTTGAGGCCTTGGGATTAAGAATCAAATAGAGCCAGAGTCTTTTGAGATGTGAGGGGATATGTGTCTTTGCTAATGGGTGCTTCAGAAGATCAAAACTGCTCTGACTTAAGGGTTTTGAACTTGAGTCATCCTGTTGAAGGGCAGATTGTTCATCTTCACTAAACAAATAAACAGATACGAAAGCCACAAACACAAAACAGGCAACAAAATGCCTGTTTTGCAGAATGTTTGTGCGAGAGAGAAAAATAGAGGCTTGTGTTTCTAATAAACTTTTGTGCAATAAGTAGTGATGAAACTGCTGCAGCCTGCTGTCCAGGTGTGTGCACATACACACACTCACACACTCACACATTAACATCTGTATTATAGAGTGAAGTCATCTAAAACACTCTCATAATGGACTTTGTAAGCAGTGCTGGAAAAACAATTACTCCAGTACAGTACTTAAGTACAGTTTTGAGGTGCTCATACTTTACTTGAGTCTTTTCTATTCATGTTGCTTCATACTTTTTCTCCTCTACAGGGAAATCTACTATTACTACTACTTTTTACTTCATTTATGTGACTGCTTTCATAAGAGGTTTCAGTGTTTTACACTTTCAGATGTTTTATAGACAACACATGAAGAATTAACGTCAAAATACGCAAGATAAGGGAAATTTTATTGATAAAGCCCCTCCCAAGATATAAACCAGCGCTTCACAATGAAGTACAGGAAACAGTGAAATCTAAGAACATAACAACAAAAGCAAGTTTAAAAATATGGGTCTTCAGGAACTATTAAAAGAAATAAAGGAATAAAATGACGTAGTTATGGGTTAGAATCAATGTACTCAGTTAAGTATTTACAAGTTTTTATGTTATTTACACAAACCCTTGTCTGCTTCCAGTACGGTTCGTTTGGAGTTGTGTGAAAGCTCATTTGACTCACTCTGGTCTGCTTGAAAACTGGGGTCTTGGTTCACTTGCAAATGAATTCTGTTGTGGTTCACTTGCAGCGTGAAAGCAAATATACCATCCGGTGAACACAAGAGAGGAAGTGACGTGGAGCGCATCGTAGTGCAACATGCTGGATCGCTGGCTGCCTCTCCTACAGCTAATACTGGACGGATTCTTGTGAAAACTGTATTAGGTTTAAGCATCAAAGTAAAACAGAGACCCCAAGACTGCATGAATTTGGTGTTGATCAATTGTTTACTTGCTCCTTCGTGTTTCTTGGATGTGCCGGATGAAGGATTTGTTCCAAGTCCTGGCCAATCGAGGAACCGGATACTCTTCTTCCTCGTGCTTTTTTGTTCTTCTTGGTCAGCAGTCGTTTTGAGGAATATCGCCCCTAGTGAGCAGTTGTTGGAACTGCGTGACGATGTCTATTTGATCCGCTTGAGTAAAGTGTGGTGTGAATAAACTATCCTGGTGTGAATAAACCATTTTATTCAACTCACTTTTGCCTCTCTGTTTTTCCTGGGTCCAGCCTGTGATTCAACCTTCACAACTAGTGGTTTTTCCATTTTTTATTTAAAAAAAAAAAACAAGTTTGCTTCCAAAATGCAAACGGATCCAAAATCATAACATTGCTTTCTACTAATTGAATAATGCATTCACTCCTCTTTACCTCTGGACACATCTGCTTACCCAGCGTTCTAAATCTTCTGTAAAGTTTGGCTCTGCGATCCGTTTCACTCAATTTGTAGATTTTTATGCAAAATTACATTACATTACTTTCATGGAAGCAAACTGTAAATCAGCTGTAAGGACGTGGTGGTGTATATATGATTTATTTTTCTCTTGTCTGTCATTTTCCTCTTCAGTGCAGGGCAAGGAATCTTTCAGGAGAAGAATTTCTCCCTCCAGACCTACTAAAATGAACAACCTTGGCCAGGCTATGGATTTGGTTATAACAGCAGTTCACACAAACACTGTAAATCTACAGCCGAGAACCACTGAAAAGGTCTTGAAATTTGCCAAAGCTATAAGTCCAGTCAGCATCCTCTTACTCCAATCATCTCTCTGTCCTGGTTACTCAGACAAGAGGCTCCATTTTCTTCAAACTGCTTATGTGTGAATTATTTAAGCCATTCATATAATGATAATAATGGATTAGATTTATATTGCGCTTAATTGCTGACGGCACTCAGAGCGCTTACATTGGATCCAATTATTCATCCATTCCTCATTTATACTTGGTGATGACACTACATGTGTACCGACAGCTACCCTGGGGCAGACAGACGGAAACACCTCAATAAAATGTTGTTAAAATGGCAACCGTTACATGCTTAACAACAACAAGCTTTTTTTTAGGAAAACCTAACAAGTTGCTTTGCTAAAACAAAACATGCAAACTCATGCCTAAAACAAACAGGTTTTTATAAACTTCTATGACTGAGGACAATTAAGTAGAATGATTTGAGTTTGTAGAACTTTTATGAACAAGGTTATGGAAGAAAAATTTTATGTGAGTTATTCTATGTAAATTACAAACAATACCTCACAAAATCTTGTTCTTATTTTCAACACACACTATGATTTCAAGTTCACCATATTAACCTCCTGATGCATGAATTATCAATAAACAGTGCTGCAATTTTGAGGCAAACTTGGTGATTACAATGTAAGTGTATATATGAAATTTCATAATATATTTATTAATTCTACAGTGAGTGGCAGTGTGTTGGATGACTCACTAATGTCCACTGGAGTGGCTGATTTGTGATTATACCATCCTCACCCATGAATATACTAGAAAGCAGCCTTTAAACAGGTATCCACTGTAGTGGACCCTATGCATGAAAGGGCTTAAGTAATTGATTAACTCAGAATTGTTTTTGCTTTGCAGCAGGAACTTGGTATGGGTGTATTTTTTTGTTAAAACTGTCAGATCACAGACATCTTTGTCACAGTGCAGCAGCTGCCTGGATGATTAGTTCTAAACACAGCAATTCCCAGTAACTGGAAAGAAGTCACATGACATTACCTGGATAAATCAATCAGCATCCTACAAGGTAAAAGTGTAAAGTTTCATACAATGAATTACCTCTAATGCATAGGTAATAGAAGTGAACAGCATCGTGGGAAACCCCCACCACGACCATCAATTTTCATGTACTCATCTTAACCCTTCCATGAATAGTATACACTACAGTGGATACCTGTTTAAAGGCTGTTTTCTATTTTTTTCATGGGTGAGGATGGTATAATCACAAATTAGCCACTTTAGTGGACATTAGTGAATCATATACTGCCACTCACTATAGAATAGATAAATATATTATAGAATTTCATATAAACACATACTGTACATTGTAATAAACAACTTTGCCTGAGTGATAAATAGGAAAAGAAAATTATACAGCTGTATTTTGATAGAATAGATATATAACATGTGACATATTTTATTGATATTTTATAGAATAGCTAAAAAATAAATAAAAAGCCAAATAAGAGTAGAAAAACCAAGTAAGGCATCACTGTAAAGGTCTAGAAATAGAATATTGTATGTGGAAAAAATGTGGCAGTGTTTATTAATAATTCATGCATCGAAGGGTTAATCACGGTAGGTACATTAATTTATTCAACATTTTGAACTCCAATGTTCATACAACTTTAAGATTGGTATGACTAACTACTGAATTAAAATTAATTCATATCTACTAGATATTTTATCAAAACCAATGTAACACTTTACAGTGTACATTAATTTAATGAAGTCGACAGTTTGGGACAAATGAACAATAGATGATAGAGTTTGCCATTTTACTGATTGTAGTTTTGCTTAAATATTGTGGATTGATAGAATTGTCTATGTTTCAGAGTATTTCCACAGTTAATGTGATAGACTCCTGCATCTCTTACTTTGGAAGATAATGTCTTTTTTATGTGGATTTCCTGCAAAACCAGTAATGCCAGCAATGCACTGGTCACTTTGCCATTAAAATCACAGCATTATTTGACAGTGAAACGTCAAATGTTTGTACATGTTAAAGGTTCTGAATCCCAGCCACACCTTCATCTAACCACAGACCAACAGTTCACTCCAGGAAACTATTTAAATGATAAAATAATAGAAAGTGGGGTTCTGCTAGAGGTTTTTCCTTCCTGTTAAAAGGGAGCTTTTACTTTTCCAATGTTGCCCTGTGCATGCTCAGGATAGGGGATTGAATCAAAGTCTACATTTGATGCAATCTGTTGGTTTTCCTTAGCTAAGTTGTTATTTATTATAAATTGGCTCTTATGAATACTGATTAGATGACTATTAATTCGCTCAAATTGATTTGTCTGTAAAGTACCCTGAAATGACGTTGTTGTGAATTAGCACTACACAAATAAAGTAGGGTTGGGACTCAATTACAAGAACTAATTTAATTAATTAGAGGCTTTGTAATTAATTCATCTTGATTAATCACATTACAATAGTTGCCTCAAAAAGCAACATTTTTTAATCTAAATGGATTTTAGTGCAGATTTTAGAACAGACCTATAAGTGCCTTTTTAAGTACTTTACCTGACAGCTCTGGCTAGTCTCTAATTAAGAGTCTACAACATGTTACAGTGCTTTTAACTTTTTAAATTTTTTTGTTCACACTCTTCATTTTGTCCCTCTTTCATGTCAGTCTCCAAAAGTCTCCAATAACACCAGAAAACGACTCTAGATTTGTCACTAGTCGCTTTTGAAAAACCATAATTGCTAGAAGGGCCTAAAAACTTGGTAAACAAAGTGCCAAAGTCGCTAAGTTGGCAAGACTACGTTAGCCAAGCTCTGATGTTTACGTAACTCTAATCACTGTACCAGGAAATCGTGCAACGACAAACGCTTTGTGTTGTTTGGAATGCAAATTGCGATCAAATGCGTTAATATTCTTAACACGTTGATTATTTTTTATCAATTAATCATAATCAACAAGTTGAAGTCCCACCCTAAAATGAAGCTGAATTGAATTGCTTGGGATATCCTGGGAACTCGATAATATTGGCCGGGGAATTGTGAAAAAATTGCATCTTCATTTGGTTTGGTTTGTTTTCACACTGCACTTAACTCAAGCAGACCAAAACACCTAAACTACGTCACACAGTTACAACTGCTCCCTAGGGGCGGGAATCCCCAAAATAACACCTGACCTTGAAGAAAAAGTGCAGAAAGAGGAAGAAAACAGGTTCACCGATTGGCTAAAAAACCTAATGTAGTTTTCACAAGAATCTGTCCAGTATGATCAGCAAGAGAGGCAGCGAGCTATCCAGCATGTTGCACTACGACGCGTTCTACGTTACTTCCTCGCTTCGGTTCCCTGGATGGTGTTCCAATGTTTTATTCCACAAACATCTTCTTGAAATAGCTGTTGGGATTTTCTCGATGTATAAGCAGTATGTGCAGTGTGATGGAAATGGTATCACTTGTGAATCTGTTGCTCATGGGTTGGTCAGAATCAGGAAGGATGCATGTTTTCATGAGGCAGTGCCTGTCTGTTGAAGTTCATGATCACAGGGTTGCCAACAACTGGTTGGTAATAAGTCATGTTGGTGATGACTAGGCCTTTGAGTGAATTAAGTTGGCTGTTTTCAGACAGGTGGAGACCACTTTGGTAGGAAGTCCAGGGGGTTGAAAGAGTTCTAATCTGTTGGCCTCAAAGCAGCTCTTGTCCCCAGCTTCTGTTTCCTCTTACACCTTTGCTGCATCTCTTCCTGATGGTTCTGCTGTTCTCTGAAAATCTCTGGGTGCACATCCAGAGCAATTTCCAGATGCATGTAGCATTTTTAAGCAAAGAAAGTGGTGTCTTTTATGTTGAATCTATCTTTGCACCTTGTTTGTTTTTCAATAAAAAAATTGCAATAATGAAAATTATGCATATAAATAATTTAAACTGGTCTCTTGCCTGCTCTCTCAGCAGTCAGGACAAATTTCAGGTTCATCCTCAGCTGGTTAGCTCAGAGACTATATGATAAAAAAAATGCCAGTTGAATTTTTTCTACCAATGTGGTGTGTGATAGTATAAGCTCAGTTTACTGTATTTTCTAGTGTGTTTACTGCATGGTCTCTCATATAGTAATAAACATACTTCAAGGATCATTGAAGTTTTGTGTCCGAATTCATATTTGTATGGTCAAACAAAGCTATACAACTGATCTCAAAAGAGGCACACTGTGCAGAAATGATCGATGAAGTAGGGATAATTGTCCACTTCATCCCCTTAACCAGATGCTATAAACAGAACTGTACAGATAAACAAGTAAAACAAGGAGCTGTTGTTCTTTATGTTTGGTATTTTGACCAAAGTATGCCACAAACATTTCATTAAGACCTCAGGGAATGATGCCAACTTGTATATTACATTCCTCCACTATGAAATATGCTTTGAAATTGTTTCACTCACTTCTGTGTGAGCAGCCTTTTTGTAAAGTGCTCCTTTTCCCATTGAACCCAATGTTCACTTATCCTATCAAGCAATACAGCCTCACTGTACAACAGACCCCATGAAACAGTTTCAAGGGCAGTTTTGAACTTCTGCTAATTAACCAGTCTGGAAAATAGTTTATTATATAGTTTATTAATCCATCATTATCAACAGCATGGACTGTGTGTAGCATAAACTGAGTGGTCTACTGTTCTCAACACAATTTGTCACTGTTGTTTTTTAACATTATGACCACCCACAGAGAATAGACAAATATATAACCCCTTAAACACTCACCTTTTCTGATGGAAGTGTTTTATGGAGAAAAACTATTTGTGAACCTCAAAATCCACCTATTTTAATAGAAACCAGCGATATTTTGGGCCCCATGCGTTTAGATGGCTGGCAGCTGGAGGTACTCAGCACTCACTGACTCTGACGTCGAGCTTTGAAATAGCAATCAATGCCTTTATACTGCAGGAAGGGCTCGTAAAAGTGTCGTTGGGAGGAATATATGATGTCGTATTTCACCCTCCCCTCCCTATTTTTAAACATTGAGTTACGACTGCAGAAATGTGTAGCCATTAAAGGTGATATGATGTATTTTCTGCCTTGTTCAGAAACCCATTCATCACCATGGACCAAAAAGAAAACTGCACTTACTCCTTCACCCTTTCTCCTTCCTCTCCCATTTTCCTTCACGTCAAACCCCCACACTACCAAACCCTGTTGTTGTACACTGTCCTGAGTAATTTACGATACACCGGTAGTACAACACTCTGGCAGGAACTGCAAGAGCAGCTTGCTCTCTCCTGGCAACTGAATAGCCTTTTACAAAAGACCAAATGCAGCCAAGTCATCTGCTGTTGCATAGAGGGGACAAAGCTGGACAGAGACTTGATCAGCCTCCAGAAGGAAGAGGAAGAATGAAGAAGTGAGTTCCAGAGGGGTGGCGGCAGAACAGCCTACAATACTGCTCCTGCTCTGGGTTAGCATATCTAAATATGGCAGGAAAGAAAGGTCATAGCAATTTATATTTTATTAATGATAGAATTTGGTATTTACATTTACATGAGACATCATGCCATTCATGTTAGTGTTTTTTTTTTAATCTTGAGCTGTGAGGGTGAACAGTTTTTTTTTTCATCTGAAAAAATGACAAAAATATTGATACAGAAAATATGTATACTTGCTTTAGATTTTCATTCTTAGACATTTCTGAAATTTGACTTTACATTTAGAGGAAGAAATTTGGACATGAAACATTTATTATATAGCCTGTGTCAATTCTCTTCTCAACAGAAACTATCCTCGGCCTATCCAACCATTCCCATCCACCTGATCCACATTTTACTTTTAGGTTTCTTATACCTGCTTTCCACTACATCTTCTATGTGCTGTATGCACTTACTTTGAGAATACTTTGAGAAGGAAAACTTTCCCTTATTTGTTGCTGCTGTACACTTCTGTACACTTTGCATCTTGCTCAGATGTGTGAGTGCAGTATTTGCTGTGTGATTGCAGCTCATAACCTGCATTGTATTCCATCCAACTATCTCCCTTCCTCCTTTGTGACCAGCACACTATCAAGTGTAACAGAAATAAATCAAAAGAAGCTGTAATAATTACTACCACGAACAGAGTTGTTGCTACTGCTTTGTTTCCTATAGCCACTAAGAAGCAGCGTGTGTGTGTGCTGCTGTTCTAGTGTGTTCCCAGTGTCTGCTGACAGAGGATTAATCTCCCCAGCTGAGGCAGTAGCTAAGGTCAGCAAGGGAAATATTTCATAAGTGTCAACTTGGCCCATAGCCCTCAAAGCACAGTTCAAAATGAGAATGCACGACTGCATAACAAACGGCTGTGTATGACTTTGCGGTGCTCACATGGAGCGCTTCGTAGGAGGGAGGGAGAGGTGATATATGGCAGTGTTTCACTTTCATGTATTCATCTGTGCTTGTGAATTACTGCCAGGGACAAGCATAGTACTTTGTCACCACAAAGACACAGTTGAGAAAAATTATTTGGCTTCTCCAGGTCTGTGTCTGGAATGCTTTTTCCCCATACCGTCTCTTCCAAAACTCCTTTTATCTTAAAGAAAAAAATCTGAAAAATGATTTCCTACTTTTGCTGGACCAGACATGTAGCTTAGGTCAGCAAAATAAAGTAGAATAGTAATAGAAACCCTGTTTAATGTGATTTTTTTTTCCATTTAGCCTAAAAAAATGTCTTCTGAATTGCTTTTTGTCCAATTTCCTGTGTTTAATACTCTCTGTTACAGGTTTTTTCTGCTCCTGCTGTGACCTAGGGTTGGCATGTACATGCAGAGACATTATTGGCATAGTGAGCCGATTCAATAACTGTTCGTTTGATGTGGCAAGCCTGAGAGAAGCTGATTTATGTTGACATTGACAGCTTTAATAGAGCGATGCCACCCCTTGTCAAATCAAAGCCATGGCTAATTACATGACTTTGCTTTACTGTGGCTTGTGACGATTGACATTTACTGTTGAGCCCCGCCTGTCTCACCTCTTGTGTTATCTTCACTTTTGTTTGCCAGGAGCTTTGTGGGTCACAAGACCCAACAAGATGTTCTTCAATGCAGGGAAGTGGAGCTATGTTTAATCCTTTAAACTCCCTAACTCCCCACATTTTCTTCCTCATCAGAAAATCCATTGTGGTTTAATTTTATGTCAAAATAGAAGATGTTTTAGAGAAAGAGAGGGGACACTGCATGCTCTCTGCCGCAACAACACACAAAAAAGGTTGAATAAATGGAGACACAGAGGTAGACTGACTATGGCTAGAGGAAGCAACGCTGACTTAAGCAAGCTTGAGGAATGTTGTTGTTCCTTTTACCCGATCTGTCACAGGTCCAGCTTGTGAATACCTTGATTGTGCTGCTGTCAAAATAAACCCCCTCCACCATATGACCAATAGGAAAGTAAAAAGAAAAGAAAAGTCTTTTGATGTCATGTAAAATTTCACACAACAATACTGGATGATCTGATTTGATGCAGACACTGTCTGGCAATGCGGGCCCCTTCTCCCCTCCACCTTCTCTTCCCCCTCCTCTCAACATGCTCTTGATAACTCCTCTGTATGGAGGACAATAGCAGCTTTGTTTTCCAAGCGTGTAGTGACGACTTGAGGTTGCAATGGTGTGGGCGTTGTGCAGCCTACGTGCCTGTCTGCGAATGAATTTCAGGTGTAGCAAGTACGACAAGGCGGAACCCTGTGAGGTCGGAAATAAAAGTGCCTATCTGCGAACACGGAGGGGAAGCCTATTATCCTGGTGTGATTATAATGCAGACAGATAGACGACAGGTAGGCAGAGTGGATAAGAGCGTTAGCTTGTGAGACGTGATGAGCTGACAAGAGAGACTATCTCCCTCCTAAACTGGAGAGATAAGGCTGTCAAGCCACAGCTCTGACTCTGACACAGATTTAGCATGCAGGCAGTCAGATAGATGGTACTCTGTAAGAACTTCAAAAACACACACTTTAAGATGTTATCATGTACGCTGGCCTGTCTGTTTATGTTTGTGTGCAAAGGCTACATTTTCACATTTGAGTGCATGCACACTCAGCTGTGAAAGGATTAGTACGTGTGTGTCAAAGATAGGGGGAACGGCAACCGCAGAAAGACAAATGAGGAAGTGTGAATACATTAAGTGCACTGTGTAGATATTGTTTGTGGACCTTTCAGCTCAAGGAAATCCTTGTTTCAACATTCTGTCCTGCCTGGAATGTTGCCTGTGAGGCTCTTTTTAAGTGTTTGGGTCTAAATGCCATGTCTGCTACACCCCATGAAACTGTCTTAATCCACTTTTTTTTCCACTTTGGTTTTATTACTGCTGGAGAAAACACTAGAGGTAAAGCAGAGCCCCAGCCTCGGGCCTCTATTCCCATTCCACACACCCCATAAGTCAGTCACAGATAATTAAATAGGAGTTATTTACACTCTTTTTCCCTCCTTTGCCTCTCTGCCGCTTTTATCATTTCTCTCTCCTTCTCTTTGTACAGTGCTACATGCAGCCAGACCTTGTCAAAGTCTGGCTGACACCAGCAAAGGCCTGTTGAAATATAATAACTTGAAGGGGAAAAAAAGGGAAAAAAAGAAACAAGACTCATATGAGCTCACATCAATGTCAGCCCCTCATTAAACAATCAGACAGAGCATCTACACAATACTAATCCCCCTGTGCGCCACAAAACGCCTCGCCACTTCCAAACATGGAGCAAAGACAAACGAGCACATGAGGATTTGCTTGAGCCAGGTTTGAAGAATTCAGCTGCCTAATGTCAGCATTATATATTTACTCTGGAGTCAAGCAAACGGCAGCTTTTCAACACGGGGATGAATTAGACCCCGCCACAGAACTATGGCGTCCATTACAGGCCTCTGCGGCTCTATAAATCACACGATCACAGGGGATGTGGGGTCTGCTCCTCCTCAGCTCCTATCAGCCCCATCCTGGAGGTTTTATATGGCTGTTCCAGCAATACCTACTGCTTTGATATGACCATGGAAAGGCATGGAAATGCCTCCAGGGCCAAAGGGACATGGGCATGCTGAGAAACCTCTTAAACTGAAAAGCTGTCCTTTTAAAATATCCACAACAGGAAACAGCCATCAGTCATCAACACGCCAAAACAGCTGTTACCAGCCTACATCAAGGGGACACATGAAAGGAGCTGTTCCCTGTTGTTTGAGCCCTCCCTTGTTTCATTCTCTCACTGCCTTTGTCTGGCTTTTCCCAGTGCCCTCCTCTTTGGTCTCCTTCTAAACCCTCCCCATCCTCATGCAGCCCCACCTACACCGCAGCGGCTTGACACGCTCTCCCCTTTAACAAGTGGATGACTCCATGGTAAGCATGAGCACCATCTAAAGTATCACAACTCAATCAGCAGTGTGGATTCTCAAAAAAGAAGAAAAAAAAAGTCGAAATCCCCTTAAGCTACCAGCTTCACCTTTAAATCTCACAGTGAGAAAGCAGTTGTTATGCATCACCTGTTTATGTGTCTCAGCTCAAGGTGGAGACAGACAGTTTTAAACAAACAGACGGATTCAAAAGAAGACTGTACAACGCTTTAGACCGGCGGCGTGCACGTTTCAGTTCACATACTGAGTCCTGTAGGTCATTGAAGCATGAGTGGCAGTGTGTGGGTGATGAGTGATGACTAAGCCTAATGATGACAGGTCAAACAGTGATGTTGCTGAGTGAAGCTGAAGTGACTTCATCCTCCTCATGCCACTTTTCTACTCAGCTGCAGATAAATGGCAGCGGCCATTATAATCAAGGAGTAGGCTAACGTTGTACAGTCTGATAAGGCCAACCAGTGCTGTGAAATGCCAAACAATTTAACATATTAAACCTCAGAAGGGAGGCTTGCTTCTAATTTTCTTCAGCGAGTAATCAGGGATCCATGAAACACACAATAATACTGTTGTAATATCCGGGATTACAGATTGGGTACCTTAAGGCCAAGCTGTATGATCATTTGAAGAGGCATTTAGCCATAATGGAAGTCCCTTTAAAGCACAGTGTTTTCTTCTTTATGGAAAATTGATTAAGTCCTCAGCTTGGTAATGTGGCAATAAAAAAGGGACTCAATTTGTATTTTTTTTTTTTTTTTATCATTTATACTAAAGTCCAGTAAAGTGAAACAAAACTCTTTATATTTAGTTTCCAAGCAGCCAGACTGTGATGTGGTAATGTGTTCCTGAGCAGAAGTTCTTCAGGCTTTTTGATTCAAAGTTTTCTTTTCCTGACTTTGCCTGCTTTTTATCTCACTGTCAATCCAGTTCTAGTACATGAGCCTTTTCAAATCAATGTGTTTTTTGTTCATTTATTTATTGTTTATTGATTTATGTCTGCTAAGCTACTTAACTCAGATCTATGAATCTTTAGGGATTTTTTTGTATCAACTTGTTTCCCAAAATGACATAATGTTTTCTCCCAATTCATTTTAGTGCATCTACAAAAAATAGTAAATATAACACTTTGACAGATAGACTAATTTTGCACTAACAAAGTGATTCCCAAAGAACTATTACCCAGAAATTTGTAATATCTTGTCATGGTTTGCATGACAAGTTTGAAAAAAAAGAAGAAAAAAAAGGGAACAATTGCAGGCCAAAAAAAATGGGGGAGAAAATAAGTTGCAGGCCTAAAATAATAGAGCAGAAGAGCAATACCTGGAAGTAATGTCCTTAAGAAATAAGGGGAGAAAATCCAGTGAAAACCTGACAGGATATGAGAGATGTATCTGTACCTTTAGTTGACCCTTTCACTGTTCACTAAAGCCTCATCAGAAATGTTCTCCATGGAAGGGTGACTGTCAAGAAGTCATTCTTAAGGAAAAGAAACAGAGAGGAAAAATGTAGATATGCCAAATGAAACAAGATGTTGACTGAAAATCAGCGGCAGCAGATCTGATGGAGTGATGAATCCTCCCCTGAGCCTGAACCTCAACAATATGGAAGCAATGTGGGATCATCTTGACAGAGAATAGAACAAAAGGCACACAATATCCAAAGAGCTCTGAAATGTCCTTCAAGAAGCCCATGGAACTATTCCGGAAGACTTAAATGGTCTTCAGGAGCAGTATGGATGCAACAAATGACAAGAAAGCTTCTCTCAGAGGCTTCTGTTTATGTTTGCACAGTTCAGTATATTCCCTGTTTTCCTGGCAATATATAAAGAAATGAGGGGTATCTCCAGACTTAACAGTAAAAGCTAGAGAGGTCTTATGGATGCATCTATAACACTTGTAAAACTAAATGTTTGTGGAAAGTGTGACTGAAAATGCATAAACTAAAGATATGATGCACAGTCACAGTAAAATATATCACACTTGAATCACGTGAATTTGCCTTAAATGAGATCAATTTAATTATGTCCGGTAGTGATGGCAGCTTTGTTGCTATAATGCAATAAAGCTATTAACATGCCAGAAATATTTAAAGACAGTAAGTTATTATTTAGAAACAAATGCACCTTTTTGAAGAATAGGGCGAGTGTAAATCACAGCAAAGAAGTTCACTCTATAACTTACGCTTGAGAAAGTGTGTACACACTACATTAAATTTAACTATGGACACTTTTCTCTGACTGCTGTCAGATCTATTGTGCCATATTTTTCTGTTACTTTAGGTTCAGTTTGCATTTGGCTTTTGGAAGCCACTCACACAGATTTCCATCCACATTACAGCTTAAGCAGGAGGGTGAGGTCAGGCGACAAGCCACACCCCTTTCCTCGCCCCTGCCCTGCTTGTGAATGCGGGTACTTGTGATTGGATGGCGGCTGCTTGCTTTGAAATCCCTCCCCTAGCATCTTTAGTGTGTAGAAGTGAGAGACTGTGAGCCTGCTGCAGTGGGAGAGCAACACGCACTCTAGAGGACTGTCGCACACACTATCCTCTGCGGGGTTATTCCGCAACTTGTCTCGGTTTTTCCTGAGAAGCGACTACTTGGTTGTTTTGGGGTTTTTGGGCTTTTTTTTAATGACCGGAAATAATAACGGAATATTTAGGAATAATTAGCTGGATTTTTCTCTGAGGATGACATTTTGGCAATTTTTTCGTCTATAGACACAGCTTGGGTCCGACACGGAAGACGGACACTGCGCACTTCCATTTTGGATTACCGCACCGTATTTTGTTGAATTTATTATCATGAAATGTGCAGGTAAATGAAACTTGATCCCGCATCCACTCGTTATATGCCTTCGGTCCTTTCCGTGCCCAGATCCAGATGAGAGATCTCCCCGGTGGACCTAAACTACTTTTACGCAGCCAGTCCCCGGAGCGCAGCGCCGCCGATTCCAGCGGTGATCCACTGCGGAGAGGAGTAAAGAGACCGTCCGCTTCCACAGCCACGTCCTGTCCATCTCCCTCTGACCCTTCTCGCCAGGCTAAAAGGCTTCCCATTCGGATCGTAAAGATGTTGACTGCGCACAGCGGCCACTTGCTGCACCCGGAGTATCTCCAGCCACTTACATCCGCGCCTGTTAGCATTGAAGTAAGTTATTGAAAAAGGACATAAAAATAATCTCGTGTTTATCCACGCAGAAAGTTTTGTTGGCTTCATTGGATGTTTTTTTCTTCTTTGCCGTCCCATCATTTAAAGCTTGTGCATTTTTATAATTGTTGGACTAAATCCCGTCTGTGACTTTTTTACGCACAGCCATTAACAGTTTATTAAATTTATACTGCGAATAATATGATGTTTCAAAAGTCTTATTGACCGTTTACTTGCACAAAACGAACACAATCATATGCCATCTTTATTTGAAAAAAACTTTGTTTAGGTTATCATTAGCTATAGTTCTTATTTTCTCTTTTTTTTCTAAAACTTCTTCTCCGTTTTCCGTCTTTCTTTTCTGAAATGAATAAACAACACAGAGCTGATTTTGCCTCGGTGGGTTTTCTACTCTAGTTATGGCCCATAATTATATTTTGGTCACATTATTGTAGCTTTTGCATGATGCATTTTTGAGTTTATTTGTATATTTAGGTGATTCAGTATGTCTTCATGACAATAAAATTCATATCACTTTAAAAGCAACTGAAGTTCACCATTTTGCCCTCTTTCTCCTCAGTTGGATGCCAAGAAGAGTCCCTTGGCTCTGCTGGCCCAGACCTGTTCTCAAATTGGCAAGCCTGATCCCCCCTCCTCCTCTAAGTTGGCCTCCCTCTCTTCTGGTAGTCTAGGAGACAAGGAGACTTCCAACCGGTCATCCAAGCCTGGAGAGCAACACCAGTCCCATGATGACAAATCCAGCTTCAAGCCTTACTCCAAGGCATCAGGCGACTGTCGTAAGGATGTTCTAGTGACAAAGGGTCCAGCAGAAAAAGCTGCTTTTAGGGTGCCAAATGGAAGTTCCAGCGGGGGCAGTGCTTCATGTCCATCCTTTCCTCCCCACTCCCGGTCACCCAGTTCCAACTCTCCCCCCTTGCACACTCAGAGCCAGTCCCACAGACAAAGTCATTCCCCTTCCACACAACCCCCGTCACACTCCCAGGCCCCACACATGGACAGAAAAACTGGGAGTCCAGAGCAGGCCATCTTGGACAGTAACAGCAACAACAGTGCAGGGAAAAAAGACTCAGATAAGTCAGGGATGGACGGGGCTCAGTTAGCCAACTCCAGCCAAGTACGAGCCACTGCTAACTCCAGTAATGCCAGCTCTGCCAGCAGCCCACGGCCAGACAGCAAGACTGAAACGCAGGCCTCTTCACAGTCTGGCTTGAGCTCTGGACACATTGCGCCAGTTTCACCTTTCAAACCAGGACATTCTGTTTTCCCCTTGCCCCCAGCTACCATGGGCTATCATGGCTCCATTGTGGGGGCCTATGCTGGATATCCCTCACAGTTTGTTCCCGGTTTGGATCATACCAAGTCTAGTTTGGGCTTAGGACTTCCCGGAAAGCACCCCAGTTCCAGCCCACTCACTGGAGCTTCTCCTCCATCTCTGATGCAAAGTTTATGTAGGGACCCTTACTGTCTGAGTTATCCCAATACACCCCACCTTGGAGGCAGTAACTGCTCCACATGTGTCCATGACCCTTCAAGCCTCAAGTCCAGTTTCCCCCTGGTTTATCCCTCACATCCCCTCCACTCCCTCCACTCCTCCAGCACCACTCCCACCCTTTCTCACCCCCTTTACACGTATGGTTTTATGATCCCCAATGAGCCGCATTCCCACGCCTGTAACTGGGTGTCCGTCAGTGGTCCCTGCGACAAGCGCTTTTCCACATCAGAGGAGCTTCTGGCCCACTTGCGTACACACACTTCCCTGCACGGGATGGTGGACAGTAAGCTGTTGTCAGCTTATCCTTCATCAGTTTCATCAACAGCCTCATGCCATCTCCACTTGCCCCCACCGAACAGCCCAGGTGCCCTGCCCAGCTCATTCTCCCTCCGTGGTTCCCCTGGCTTGGGTCTGGCCCGCTATCACCCCTACAGCAAATCTCACTTGACTGGAGCCCCAGGACTTCCCATGCCATCTCTCCCCTCCTCCCCAGCCTATTACTCACCCTATGCCCTCTACAATCAGAGACTGGGCTCAGCCTCCGCCCTGGGATACCAATGATATCCCAAATGTCGTCGAGGCCCACAGACTGCAGGCATCAGCTGGACTCTCTAGAGCAGCCCTGAAGATGGATTGTTGAGACTGAGGTCATCACCAGTACAGGGTGTCATGCCTGCTGGCTTGCCTGCTAGGAATAACACCTGTTAGCCTCAGGATTGTGACTGGCTCTCCAAAGGCAAAAGCCTGTGATGGATCGTGTGCTGCTGAGAACCAACAGACTTTAGTGATTAAAGATGGCAGGAAGCAGAGCTTGAAAATGATTAAATTGTGGGATTATCACAACAGTCTTGAGTTTGTTTTCTGTTGCTGTTTTTATTTTCTTCCAATATCTGTCTCTGAGAAATGAAAGACTGTATTTATTTTTCACTGAAGCTCTTGGTATTCTACTCTGGGGGTACATTTTTGCTGTTCAAGTAAATGATTATAGTACCATTATGTCTATCATACAGTAAGAAATAAAAAAAAATTGCACCATGATGTAGATGGATTCTGAGGCTTTATTCTGGGGACCTCTTTTTATCACGTTTCCACTCAGTTATTTTTTTTCCCATCCTCAGCTGTATACAGAGACTCTGGAGAATTGCATGTCCTAGAGAAATATCTTGAACAATGCTGTTATTTTTATTTGTAAATATGCAAAGATGTGATATTTTTTCAGGCTTACATGGGGTCAGCAGGTTGAGGTCACTAATGCAAATGGTGCAGAGATGAGAAAAAAAATGCACAAATAAAAACAATGATGGCTGTGCTATCCTACGGACAGGAAAAGGTCATATTTTGTTTAATAAATGATACATGATTGCATTTTAACTTGTTTTTTCCTCATTGAATGCAATGTTTAGTTCCATGAAGTGGCTTTTTGCTCAACCTACAGTAAATCTTTGTAGACTGCAGCACTGCACTTATCTAAGACTATCTATCATTACAGCTTTTACAACTGCTGTGTGCAGCTATATCTAATATTTCATGGCTCATTTCAGTTGACAGGGCCGTCCCAAAGAGGCCAGGCTGGGTCACATAAACCCTGTTAGCTAGTCTCCAAGGACTTTCATACCTCTTCCACCTCCTTCTATCACCCACATTGCTTTTGTTGTTGAAAGTGCAGCTTTTAACTGCTGATTCTTGTTTGCAAGGACTGAAAGTGGCCTCCTCAGCAAAGTGGCTTGCTGTGTGGATAGGCTGCTGGGTCACTGGGACTGCCACAATGACCTGAGGGAGGTGTCGACCCAGGATCTCCTCACAGTCTGACGGATTAGCCAGCAACACAAAGGCCATAGCTGACAATGGGAGGCGGTTAATAGAGAAATATTAATCAAAGCGCTGACACATCCCCTGAGGAAAGCAGGCTCTCTTACAAGGACCACAAACATGGAAGCCATTTCATTACTGCTTTATGTTCCACTGTAATTTACTAAAGTCGGTGCTCTTAGCTTAGAACTGTTAGATATTTATTCAGATAGAGGGATTTTTCACTGTTATTAGAGTGTTTGGGTTCAGATATCACATCCATGTCTTCTCTTTATTTGGCTGACAAGGTGTAGGTGGTGCAGCGCATCAACGCTCAAGACTCCAAGGCGGCTATTGACCCCGACTCCCAGACTCCTCTACTCTCGCGGTTCATTAGCACTCCAGACAGGAGAGAAGCGAGCACAGGTGTCACTTGACAGGACCATTAACAAAATGGATGACCCTCCCAAACCACATCCAACCCCTGCCACACCAGCAAGGTCACGGTGCCCTAATCACTGCTCTGGGTAGCTCTTTGGGACACTATACTAATTTTTCTTCTTGAGAAACTAGAACCAAGTACTTGTCTGGAACAACACAGACTTACTATCTTATTACTACTTCTCTGATGGACTATATAAAGTTGTCCGGACAAAATAGGTCAAGGGTATTCAGGTGTTAGTGCTGTGTTGCCCACACATATCCAGCATAACATACTTTTTTTTCATCTTTATTTAGTTGAGTATCTGAAAATATACTGGGTGATGTTGCCCCCTAAAGATGTGTTGATGAATTACAGGTGAAAACAGGAGCAGGGACCTCTCTAACATCCAGTGTTATCTTTCCCTAGACGTGTATGAGAGTGCTGCTTTACAATCTGTAGGTAGAGAATTAGTAACATTTGCCTGAATGTGAAGATGATTCAAACTGGAGGTCACACGGAGGGGAGAACTTTCAATCTTGTTGTGGAGTTTGAATGAATTCCTCTGTTGCCAGTTTACACTCGTTCATCAAATGCCTCACTATTCTCCCCATCCCAGCGCTCATCAATCTCCTCCATCTACCCCCCCTCCATACTCTCGCAGCTGAGTCAACACCCACACACTCCATTTATGTCGCCTGTCTGTGTGTGCGTGTGTGTACTTAGCCTCGATCCTTTGTCCACAGAGGATGACACATGGGGCTGAAATTTGTGGAACTGTGGTGACAGAAATGTTGTTTTCAGGCAAAATTGTGGCTTCATGCCGGAGCTATATCTTAACATTAAAAGCATTAACACTCTACATCTCTTCCTTTTAATATTACACAGCTCTGTTCACATTTACGATGGATTTAGCAGTTTTTGTCTTTTTATTTAAGTTTTAGACACACTAAAAGCAATATAAGAAACAAACCCTTGTTCATAAAATGAGTAAACATTCCAGAGACAATATCTGACTGGTATGGATCCAGTAATACGCCTAAATACAAAATGTAAAAAGCAATTTAGCATTTCATATATTTGTTTCTTTGTAAAAAGAAAGCAAAAGAATCAAATTTCTAGAAAAATGACCAACTTCATTGTATTTAATAGATAGCAACAATTAAAAGTCTGTTGAACACACTCAAATAAATGGAGAGGGGAAACAAAATACATTTATAATATACATATTACAGATTTTGGAAGATTCTACTGTCATTAATAAGTGCAGGGTGAAAGTGTTTTCAGGGGCTGAGCGTGATGCAGATGGATACCTCCATGCAACTATTAATAGGCCCTTAGTCTTCCCAAGCAGAAATGGGTCTTAGATCACCACTTTGAACCAAATGCAGACAAAGAATCCCCAACGCAAGATTGTAAAAATGTTTAACATCTATTGTGACAAATTTCAGGGAGTCTTGGGAAACTTCAGTAGGTAAACCGGTCATCATCCACACATCTTGCCTGGTCAAGGTCTGTGGGTTAAATCGGTGTGCTGGTTAGCTCTGTTGCCTTACAGCAAGGTTCCAATATCAGCTGGGGCAATTTGCATGCAATTTGGATGTTCTTCCTGTGCATGAGCGGGTTCTCTCTGGATGCTATTAGACTTCCTCCCACTGTCCAAAACCATGCATGTTATGTTGACAATACTAAATTGACCCTGGGAGTGAGTATGCATGCTTGTTTGTCTCTGTGGTGCACTGGCAACCTGTCCAATGTGTACTCTGCTTCTTGCCTGATGGCAGCTGAGGCTGAATCAGATAAAGGTTTAAACTAATTACAGATTTAAGCTTTTATTGCATTTTAGATAAGTAACCGACTTTTATGGAAATTGAGTTTGCATTTAGATAGGCAATGTCTTGTATATTTTCTTAAATATTTTCATTGTGGATTTAAATCCATAAAATGTTATATTTAGCTACATCATAATTTAAAGAGATAATTTACACCTCACTTATTTCTATCTTTTCATTGAACTAAAAAACCCAACCAACTAGTATAGCTGGACAAAAACTAGGTAAGCATTTCTTTGTTTATTAGGAAAATGTGTAAAACCAAAACATAGGTTTCATATTTAACGTAGCAGTACTTCTTGGAATAAATGTAGCTGTAATGTGAAGTGTTGGCTGCCACAGTTATGATGCTGTAATTACAGAAGTATTCAGAATAGCAGTAGTAAGTAGTATTAGTGGAGGTGGTGATGGTGATGGAGGAGACTAATATTTCCTCTCTGTGTGTCAGTGCAGAGATGGTGCAGAGTGCCACTGTGAGGTCCTGAGTAGCGGCTGACAGGCTTGGTGATTAATGACGACAGGGTGTGGAGCTGCTCTTCAATTAGACGCCAGTTCTACCCAGGCTCACCATCGCTGATGACAGATTGGACAGAGAGGGAGAGGAAGGCTACTCAGCCTTTCTCTCTCTCACTCTCTGTGTCTTCTGAACAAAACATTAACCTCAACTCCATGACTACCACCTCTGTGTTTAACATCGGGACACAATACAGAGCCTTCGGCATCCAACAGTGACCGCAGTGTTAAAGCAACCCAGATGGCGTGAACACATCCTTCATCAGGGCCTGTCACACAATCTCTGCTTTATTTCTTCACATAAACCCTGTGACTGACTCTTTTACATGCCTGTTTCAACTCCTCTCTCATTCACATTCGCAGTCATGCATGCTGAAACGCTCTGTATGAAAAAATAATTATTACCACACAGAAAGAATTCCAGCTTTGACGCTGGTTTGAGCAAGTTTCTTATAGTATAGTATGGTACTGTTCTCTTGATCAGATTTAATTAACCATTTGAAAAATGATTTTGGACAATAATCGGTGCTATGGGTCAAATTATATTTGACTAGATATAAAAAAGGTGCATATATAGTACAGATAGGTGTAGATATATTATTTATGTTCTTTAATACATTGTTGTTTATGTTCAAAAACAAAAACTGATAAACAATTTTTTTGAATGGACAGATTTGCAGCATATTTTCTTATATTTAGTATTTAGATTTATTATTGATGTTTCAACTACATTTTTTGTGCACATTAAGAAGTACGACAATGGAACAGAGTGATAGAAATTGAATAATAACAGTGGATGATAAAAACAGCTAAAGGGAGACAGATACATCTTTTCCAAGAAGAAATGTGGCCAACAAATGCTGACATAAGGATGTATAGTTGTGTATGGGGCGGCTGTAGCTCAGGAGGAAGAGCAGTCGTCTGCCAATCAGAAAGTCGGTGGATCGATTCCAGGCTTCCCCT
>JAOXYM010000012.1:25601178-25629054 GCA_028567055.1 Leptatherina wallacei | reverse complement strand
TAAGTGTTTTTTGGGGAAGACAGAACAGAAGAGAGTTGCAGTAATCAAGACGGGAAGTGACAAGACTGTGGACAAGTTATGGCAGCAGTGTGAGGGGTGAGGGAGGGAAAGCAGAATAAACAAGAAATAAAGCAGCGAATCGTATCTGTAAACATCTCTTCCTTTTCTGTTCTGAATGAAAGCTGCTAAAAGATGTACTAATAATTCTTTCAGAATTTTGCTCTGAATCCTTGGCTCACATTTCTAACAACCCACTGTATTCTTTGTCTTTGTACTTGTCCTTTTGTGTGTGTGTGTGTGTGTGTGTTGTGACACAGGGGAGGGGCCCTCCTGACTGCCACCAGTGGACCTGGTTTTCATCTAATGCTTCCTTTCATCACCACCTACAAGCCTGTCCAGGTGTGTTGGCTGAGGTTGGACTGCAGTTTTGTCCCACTTGTCTTTGCTTTGCTAATGTTCGTTTCAGGTCCCAGAGCATTTCCCTGTCCACCGTGTGACCAGGTCAATCCAAAATGTAGATTTTATTTAGTTTGAGGCAGTCAAAGATGGACTTTATTCCGACTATAATCAAGCACCTGGAATGAGTTTTTCACCACTTGTTTTCAGATACTTCTCACTTGCCTAAAGTCTAGATAATCTTTTCTTATTTCAGGAAATCTTACTGAGTGTAATTCTCTTAATGCACTGGCAGAATATTTCACTTCAATATAGTCTGAATCTTCTCAAGTGAAGTGTTATTTTTCTATATTAAGGTAGTGAATGTTGGCAGTGTGTGTGTGTGTGTGTGTGTGTGTGTGTGAGTTGGTACACAACAAGGTTTACAAGTAAAATTCGGTGTGAAAGTTATGTGATCTCAAACCGTGTCTCGGTTAGATGACTTAACCTAATATGTGTTGAAATGAGAAACATACTCTGAAAACCTCGTTTATTACACTCAGAACAAGCTCCAGAAAGACTTTTTTAGCTGAATACGAGATCGTAAGACTTGGTTAGAAAGACAGCTTTTGCTGTGAAAGTGCCACAGTGTGAAAATAAGTTATGGGACTAAGACGGGCAGAGTCCTTGCAGCATCATTGGATTCCTGCTTTCTCCAGTACGGTGTTATTTGGGTTAAGGTGATGAGAATGCCGTGCACATGTCAGTGTGGGCTCATATCAGAATTCGCCGTCAATGTCTTGCAGCACAAGAGTCTTCTCACAGATTTCTAACCTGGTTTTCTGTCCGAAGACTTTATTTTTTTCTTGAATTTTGGCAAATCTCTGTGCAGGAGCAGCAGAGCTTCTTGTGAACATTACTGCGCTACTCGGATCCGTTACATCTGCTTGAGTCGGCTTCCTCACACCGAACCATCTGGGAGGTTTTTTTCTAATGAAAAGGCAAAAGCAGAAAAAAAAAAAAAAACCTGCTGGAAAACATCTGTTGATCAACAACAAGCTGCATTGGAAACCACCAGAGTGGAGCTGGTTGGTGATCAAACCACTGACACGAGAAGCATTCGGTTCTTTTTTTCCATCTCCATTTTCAACGAAGAGATGCTGGTCACTTCCGATAAAAACTCACGCACAAGGAACATTTTACAAGCATCCATATTTGACTTGTTTTTCCTTCGGTTAGTTGGGTATCACATACTTCATGCCTTTGTCCGGGCCACGTTGTTGTTGTTGTTGTTGTTGTGTGTGCACTTATTGAAATTCCTCCTTTTGGGTTTTACATTAGATTGAGTTTGTAGCTGTGACACAGTTTAACCAGACGAGGGTCAAATACTTCTTCACATGATGATATACATGTTTGTTTTTATGTGCATATTTGTGAGTATTTATTTAGTTGTGTAAGTGTGTGTGTGTGTGTGTAACGTCTTCTTCTGTGCCACGCTTCCATTATCCTTTCGACTTGATGAGCGCGGTGGTTGCTGCACCCTTTTTAAATGAGTGAATGGTACCTGCTGTCTGCTCCTGATGTCAGTAGAGCAAGATTTTTTTCAGTGTTGCTCTTTTGGTCGTCAGTAATCTATGCAATGCCCCCATTATCCCTCTAATATTACGGTTTATATCACATCATACCATCTCTGTGCAGCGATTTTGTTTCTAAAAGTGACACTAGAGGAACTCTGGCTGAGGTCTCGCGGGAAAGGTTTGATGGTTAAATGAAAATATTATTCCAGTATGACTCCCAGTTCTCCCGCAGGGTTGCCGGACACAAGCTGAACAAAGAGGCCTATGAGAGAGCGCGGTTAAATCTATGCTGAACTGTTTATTCAGGATAAGACCGCAGTCCAACGCTGCTCTGCTTTTCCAGGAAGGGAAATGGAAACTATTCAACTTTTAGCTCCCCCCCCCACTGAATTTAAAAGATAAACCTGAGTCCTGAGCCGGTGTTGACGCATTTTGTTGTAGAGATGTTGACTCTGCTTACTGTGGTGCGATGTGATTGACACACCGATGAGTTCATCTGTTGCTGTTTATCCCGTGTGCACTTATGAAATCCAGCCGTCTTTTTCTGTAACACACCGAGCGGTCGGATTTCATACAGTGCTGATGATTTCACCGCTGTGCGTCTTCTGTTTAGCAAGTGACCTCAAGAACACAAGAAGGAAATGTAAAATGTTAGAAAATAACCCAGCAAACCTGTGAACATGTTGTTATATTTTGCAGACGACGCTGCAGACGGATGAGGTGAAGAATGTACCATGTGGTACGAGGTAGGTTTACTTCTTAGAGTGACAGGTGGAGTGCATCTCTCTACATTTAGGGCTCATTATGTGGCCCACAGGATAAATTGGGTCAAGTATTACATCACCACATTATCACTCAAACTAAACATGGTTTCATGCAGGTGTTTGGTAAATCTGACATGATGTTATATCTTTTCTTTCAGTGGAGGAGTGATGATTTACTTTGACCGCATAGAAGTGGTGAACTTCCTCGTTCCAACAGCAGGTATACAGTATATTTATCCCTAAAAAAAAAAAAAAAGAAAGCTTTTGGATTCTGCAGCAGTATCTCATAATAACTTTGTGAACATGGGTGTTGAGATGCAGATCCAGAATCTTTCCTGTCTTTATTGTTGTTGTTTGTTTTCTGCTCTGCAGTATACGACATAGTGAGGAACTTCACGGCAGACTATGACAAAGCTTTGATATTCAACAAAGTGCACCATGAACTCAATCAGTTCTGCAGCGTTCACTCCCTGCAGGAGGTCTACATCGGCCTGTTCGGTGAGTAAGATGTGCTGCTAAGAACTATCTGACATTCACTCTTTTTTCTTCTTCCTTCTTTTTAATGTGCACAGTTAAGAGATCACAACATCCTGAACGTCGAGTTGGTTTCATTGGACATCAGACCAACTAGTCCTCACAAATTTATCACAACCATGTCACAGTGCAGAGGCACAAAGGCAAGGACAGAGGTAAATGGTTAACGTACTGACAAACTGTGAGAAGAAGGGGGGGGGGGCGTAGTTGATCCGTCCCTGATGTTCCTCTGAAGAAAGGTTGTTACTGAGGAAAAACGGGGTTTGTGTGTGAGGGAGAGACGAGCTCCTGGAGTACACAACTGTCTTATCACTCAGTTTATTTAGTGTGTCTGGCTTGATGTGTGAAAGTTCACACTGATGTGGGCCTGAGTCACCTCTGTTCGGCATGTGTGAGTCAGCAAGGAAAAACACTGGAAGATTAATGAGGACGCCTTTTTGTGATTTGTTTTTGGGTTGTTATTTTTGGGGGGAGGGGGGTTCTCTGAAAAGTGGGAATAAATTATGCCAACGTTGTAATTTATACTGAAAAGGGCTTAACCACTCTCTTCTCATATGTTCACCCACAGACCAGATCGATGAAAACCTAAAGCTGACACTACAAGAGGATCTGACATCCATGGCACCTGGCCTAATCATACAGGTACCACCAGTTCAGTCTGGGCTGGCAAGATTTTTGTATCGCTGAAGCTATATCCTTAGCTAAGTAAAACTAGCTATTGCTAAATGTCTCTAGTGTCATATCCTGTTTGTTTAATCGGTGCAAAAGACACAATGACATGCTCTAACTTATCTTAATGAGTTTGAAAGCAGCATCAGCAGGGATTCCTGAAAATTGACATCGCGCATGCCAGATCCGTTCCTTTAACCGCAACATCACTCCATAAATGTCCAAGTCACCTTTAACGCTCAGACCCACCTGCAGAATTTAGTATTTAATCATAAAAATTCATTCCAAAGGTGTCTTTTTCATATAATTGTGACAGTTGAGGTCCTGTCACTATGCCTCCGATTGATGATGTGCCCTGGCTACTTGGCCACAAGGATGATCCTTTGGTTGAAGGATCAGCGTGCATGACTCTCACCCGGGAGGCTGGGGTTCAAACCCCGCCCGGGCCCTCCTTCGTCCTGACATATAATAAGTTTTATTAAGAGATCGAGGTTTTGACGTGTCCACCTGGTTAATAAGACCTATCAGACTCACCTGGAGGACACATCAGATGCAGCACTCCCTCAGTAGGTGAACCGCATCTTCACATGATGCCACAGCAGGTGGAAATCTGCTTTACCAACCGTAAAAGGTACAGTGGGCTATGATCATTTATTATACGGTGTACCACTTTTCTCTTTAGCCACGCCACCAGAAGGACGTTGGTCCTGACACGCTCACAGGACCAGGCTGCCGGCTGCTGTCCAAGTTTGGGAGGAATTGATGACCAGTTTGAACATAAAGCCGTTTTTATATTATTTGAAGCTCATCATGTGGTTATTTATAACTTATTCAACACTTAAAAATGAGGAAAATCAGGCTTCAGTGGACATCTTTATTATTACCTTTTGTTTTCATTCACCTTTTTGTCATCATGCTTGTTATTTCTCCTTGTCAGTCTCACTGATGGCTGCACGTGTTTGCACACGGCCGTAAGTTTCATGACCTTTTATGGGCGTTTACCTATGCAAAGTAGAGCCAGCTGGTCCGTCCTTTCAACTAGGAGAGATTGGTATTCACCAATCTAAGAAGAAAGATACAAACAATTTTGCAATCTACGATCACGTTTATGAATCTGATGGAGGTTTTTTATAAAAAAAAGACTTCTTAAGTACAACTTGAGAACAAATTTAAGATGTTGGTGAATAATTCCCATTGTTGTCTGCAACAGAGAACTTTGCAAAGAACCGATTTTAGGCTCTCTGAATTGCATTTAATGTCCCAGGAAAGTTTGTGTGGGAAAGTGCAGAGATCTGGTGCGCTGGTGCCAGTAAATTCAGTAAAAGCCGAAGCAATCTGCCAAAAATGGTACGAATCAACACAGAGTGAGAAACGAGCAGACGGTACTAATCAGAAGCCTGTAGCTCCATAATGACACATGTGCAGCTTGTTTTTGGTTACAGACACAACATATAAGTATAATTCTGATTACCTGTTCAGGTAGAAGATTTAAGATGCTCTGTTTATTTAATCTGTTTCAGTAAATCATCTCCCCTGTGAGTCTCATAACACTTCACTCTTCAGTTCAACTACATTCTGAAAACAAGGATATGCTACCTGCATGTGTAAATGTACAAGTCCAGTCAGAGAAGCCCTGCATGATGGAGTAGATATCATCTACCATCGTGTTTTCCAGCTCACAGCTTTAGTGATCTATAAGTGTCAATTTACAAAAGATATTCTGATGCTTCAGCATTAGGCGACTACTGCTCTCTGGGAAAACATGGATGATGTTATTCCAACAGAATTCTGGACAAAATTAAAATGAAGACTAAAACATGAAGAGCTGCAAAACATTTTGTGCAGCAGATGTTTGGATTACTTTCTTGTTTTATTGCCAGTATAAAAAAAAAAAGTTAATGACTGGCTCAATTCTTTTCGTTCTGTCCTGTATCTTTCGTCCTTCGTCACCTTGTTTTCCATCTGAGAGAAACATTTCACTGAACAGCAGTACAGAACCAGCGTGGCAAAGTTAGTGCTCGCAGTGGCAGGCTAATGAAACCCAGTCCCTGTTAGCATTTCATATTCTTCTGACATTTTCAGTCTATAAAGCTTCTGGAGCAATCATCATTACAACACAAGTCATTTCCTCAGGAAAGATAAATATTGAGCAACATTATGACACTTTAAAAGGTCCCTAAGTGGTTTTTCTCCTGTACTGAATTCAGGTCTCACCACAGATGCACTCATCTCATTCCTCAGTTTGCATACCTCACAAGGCTTTGATTGCCTGGTTTCCTGTAAATTCACGGATTCTGTTAAAATAACTCAGTCTCACAGTTCAGAGGGTCTTTATTGGGACAGACTTTGTTCCTGGGCATGCTTCCAGATGTCCTCTTTCTTTTTTTCATCAGCTCCTCTTGTGCTTAAAATGTCTTTTTATAGTCATTTTTTCTTGTTGCATCCATGCTGTGTTTATCTATTGAAAGTGTCTCTCTCTCTCTCTCTCTCTCTCTGATTTACAGGCAGTGCGTGTCACAAAACCAAATATCCCAGAGAGCATTCGCAGGAATTACGAGCTCATGTGAGTTCTTTTTCCCAAAAAAGAGACGTTCACTTATCCCCCTTCAGACTCTGTACTGTGTATTTATTTTCCCTCCTGAATGAATACATCAGAGGTACATCCAGCTCCTCCCTCCGTGTCTTGCCGTGTCCTGTAGCGATCAAAGACGGACGGTTTATATCATTGTATGATCATGCAGCTTTGGCTTCATGAGTCATGCGTAAAATAAATACCACACTCTTCAAGTGAGGTGTTTTCATTGTTGTGCAATGCACAGGTCTTTGTGAAGAGAGAAAATATGTTTTGATGGGTTTGAAAGATTCATGTTCAGCTGGATAATCTTTAAGCTCTGTCGGAAAATAAAACAGGTTCTTGGCAGGCTCTGTCTTGCATAATTACGTATTTTGTGATCCCAAAAGGAGACAAAAGAAATATATTTTCACTTTTAAATCAAGGTCACTAAGCCAGATTTCCATGTTGCAGTTTGATCGGCGGGAATGAATTACTGTGCATCAAAGATGTGATCTGAGGAGATCACAGAGAATTCCCAAATACTGTGATATTCTGAAGCAGTCGATGGAGGAGGAACTGGTATGTGAGGAGCTACAGTGAAGAATAGCTGCAGCGATGGGGTGCCAGGGGACACGAGGTCATGGGAATACAGGGACAGGGAAAATAACAAACATAACAGAGATCAGACAACTGAGACATCTAACTTTTATCTGTGTTGTTAAATCTAGAAATTGTTTTTTACCATTGAACCAGTATCCAAATAGGAAAATATAAGGTTAAAAAACTATATGAGCAGCGCTCATCTTAACAGTGCGGACACAATTTGTGGAAAGAAATGACAGTCTCAAAAAGCAGGTGAGAAGAACAGATTGAATCACATGAAGCTACTTGAAAGAGATTTGTCTTCGTGATGTGCAGGAGCTGCTCAGGGAAGATCAGTTTGATCATTTAGGGATACAATCTGTCCAGAAATCTTGGATGTAAAACTCCTGCATCATTTTGCCCTTTTTCATTCATTCTTGCAATTATTCTCTCTTCCTATCCTGTCTTGTGGTTACAAAGGGTTCAGTCATATATGCTGGGGTCGGTGGATTTGCAGCAGACATTGAGGCTTTGGATGAGCATACTTGTTTTACTTTCTAATAACTGGGGCAAAACCAGTTTAAATCAGTCGTAAGCCTGTAAAAGCATCTACATTCTTACTCTTTACCACAGTTTTAATTTGTTGGGATCTACAAGGAAGGGAACCTGACTGGTATGTTTTGTTTGGTACTCGTATTTCTTCCACTGACGTTGAAGGTAAAATCCCCAATTTGGTTTGCTGATTAACGGTTTTGGTACTTGTCTCCCAAAAAATAAATCCAGCGTCTAGGTTTATCTCACTGGTAAAGAGTGTGTGTCTAAATCACTGGCTTTTTTAGAACAATTTTTCAGTTCTGTCTGTTCGGACTTTCTGTAAAACTGAAACTGGTGGCAGTCAGAAGCTCAGAAAGCAGCAGTGGACTGAGTTTACATGCATTTAGGAGTGAACAACATGAGTCTTTAATGTGAGTGTGTGTGTGTGTGTTTGTGTTTGCAGGGAGAGTGAGAAGACAAAGCTGCTGATCTCCCAACAGACACAGAAGGTCGTGGAGAAGGAGGCCGAGACGGAGAGGATAAAAGCTGTGATCGGTAAAGAAAAAGTACATGAATGAATAAACGATTTCGGAAAATGACAAGCTCAAATGAAATTGTGATGATTTCTTTTATAGAGGCTGAGAAGGTGGCCCAAGTCGCAGAAATCAAGTTTGGACAGAAGGTCATGGAAAAGGAAACAGAAAAGAAGATTTCTCAGATTGAAGGTTAGTGATGGACGATGGATAAAGCAGTGTGTGCAAATGCATTCACCCCACTTTGCTATGAATCCCTAAATAAGATCTAGTGCTACTAATTAAGTCCCATAATTGATGATTTTCAAAATAGGAAACATGCCGGGGCGGTCGAACTGTGGCGTGAAGGGGGATGGGTGCCTTTTCAAGCTGCAACCTCGATCAGTGGTGGAAGTTTTTATAACATTAAAAAGGCCTCTGTTGCACAAACACCACAGATTTCGCTGCTTTTTTCTCTCCTTTCTGGTCGTCTTCTCCTTCGTGTGCAGTCCCTATAACATGGTCAGCTCACTCTGCACTCGGGTTCAAATTGAAGCTGAATTAAAGTCATATTTATCTCACTGTAGGGTCCAGAGACCATGTTTATTAACACCATCTGATGTCACTCTTACCCATGATTTATTTGTACATAATCAAAAATGACAAACTACAAGTGAAAAGATTTTCTATGATGCTTTAAAAACAGGGATATCAGATCTACGTAAATCTAAAAGACAACAGAAGTCTTGAAGTTTCATAGGGATTTTCCAGTTGTTGTTTTTTTTTTTTTTGTTTGACAGTCTTTGACTCAGTTTCAGTATAATAAAAAAACTGTAACTTTTTGTGCCTCATGGGTACCTTTATGTATCAGGCATGCTTGGCAGGAAGATAGAACGTGTCGAGTAAAGCTATGAATATTTGCTGCAGGATGCTTTGGTTGCACGGCCTTGCATGCTAACTTTCTGATGAGGACACCAGAGAGACGAAACTGTCATCAATGTTTTCCAGCTGTGTTTAATTACTTAATAGAAAACAAACATGAACAGTAACAAACTCAGGATATGAAGGAGATCATTAAAGCCCAGTCACATAAAATAACAGTGGTTCTCTTAGTTAACAGGGTTGTTTATATCTCAGCACAATTGTTTCAGCGCTTTGCAGCTAATGTTGAGGTCAGATGCTTATTTGTAGCTCTCAGTCTTTAGACCAGCTCTGACTCTTGACAGTGTTTGTTTGTATTTGACAGATTCTGCTTTCCTGGCCCGACAGAAGGCCAAAGCAGATGCAGAGTACTACACGGCTCTGAGAACTGCAGAGTCCAATAAGGTATGGAGATAACATAGTCGACTATCCCATGTTGGTCTGACAGGTACTGAAATGTCCAGAGGGATTTGTGCAGATTCTGAACTCTGTTGCTCTTCTTCCAGCTGAAGTTGACTCCTGAGTACCTGCAGCTAATGAAGTACAAGGCCATTTCAGCCAACAGCAAAATCTACTTTGGGAATGACATTCCTCAGATGTTTGTGGACTCTGGCTCTGCAGGGAGCTCTATTAAAGCCTCTGCAGCCCTGGACATTGTTGGTGAGCAGGTCCTAGACCTGGATTAACAAGGAAAGCAGGACCAGCCAAGAGTGGAGGACTATCTTCTTGTGGGCATGATGGAGGCTGGCACACGGGATTGGTGGTTTGGCTGGCAGGTTCTCTCCTTGTCCCACAGAAGCTCTGCTGTTCAGGGCCTGTATTTCTCCAACACTTGTGAGTGACTGCTGAGGTTTGACCTGGATGTAAAGTTCTCCAGCCACATAGGATAGAAGTTGAGTTTGTACCAATTTCCCTGTTTCTACTCTGTCCTGGCAGAATCACTTACTTCAAATTAGTAGAAAAGTGTGTGTGTGTGTGTGTGTGTGTGTGTGTGTGTGTGTGTGTGTGTGTGTGTGTGTGTGTGTGTGTGTGTGTGAGAGTGATAAGTCCCTTTTTAAATTGGCTTTTAAGCCAAAATGAAGACTTGGCCTCGCTTTAAAGTGAAAATTTTCTTGCATTTTGTTCATAAATATAAAATTTCTTTAAAATCTTTGCAATGACAATAACTGATAATTCGTCTAAATTAAGGTTTGAGGTGCAAAGACAGAAAACCATGGCTACTTCAGCTGCATGGCCTTTTTCATAAAATGAGCCAATCTTTTCCCTTAGTGGCAGACCTATTACATGAAACTCACTATTCCTCCCGGCAGTGCATCAAAAGTGGACAAAAGCAGCCCTTTCATTTCCAGCTCTCGTTAATTATAGCCAATGAAATATCCACTTTTATCAGCAAATTGCTGAACTCATAAAACAGATTAAACTAACGTCAGCTCAGTGAGTTGGTCATGAACGCTGCCTCTAGATTACTTTTTTTTTAAAGCCGCCATCTGATTCCTTTTAACACAAAATCTAATGAAATTGGTACCAAACAGACTTTTACTGGGACACTAAAAGGCTGAGAGCTTCATCATTCACCAAACAATTGATACATTATACTCTACATAGAGGCTTTGAAGTTCAGAAAAAAGGAAAATCTCCATCTTTAACTTGTTACTATAAATGAAAAATATTCTTGCACATTAAGTCATAAGCATTAAAATCAGATCAGACCAAAGTTTATCAGGAGCTCTGATAGATTTTGGGACATTTGTCTCAGTATGATTATTGGAGGAAACATCTGGAAGCGACAATGAAAACATTTAGTCTTACGGAGGGTGTTGGAGATACATTCTGGATAAGTCCGTGTTTCTGCCCTAGTATGTGGAGCAGCGTTGGAGCTGAAACACGAGAGAAAAGCCTGGCGGTCAAAACTAAACCCTGCGTTCACAGAGACAAATGAATCCTCCACAAGTATTGTCCTCTAACAAGTGGCGTCGAGGCTTTCTCTTACTTGCTGTGAGATTTGGTTTGGCAGTTTCAGCCTCTGCTGCCTTTAACCCCAGATGCTCCACTTCAGGGCAGAAGCGGTTCAGTGGACAGGTTCATGTACTGGTCAGGTTAATCACGTTTGCAGAGGAAAGAAAATAAATGAATCCAAGATGTTTTAAATATATTTGTTGTCATTTTAAATCAGCTGCATGTTCATGAAGGAGCAGTTTGTTGTTCTGAGGACAGTGGACCAGCCTCGAGTTCTTTCTGACCAGTTTGATAAAGATGGACCCTGAACACAGCAGTAGACAACACAAGCTGGATGAATGTACTGTGGTAGCTGCTCGCTGTCTGCATTTTGTACCTTTTGCTTTTTGAACACAGGGAAACTACTGAAAGTTCACTGAATATGTGCAGTCGTGTGAAGCTGAATCACATTTTTATGTATATGCGAGTAGCACAAACATGCCGAATCTATTGATAGGGTGTTTTTTTTTCCCATATCATAACATCATGAACAAAGTGTTTTGTTTATTTTTCATAACCAAATGACAAACATGTCATCTGTTTTGTTTTTGGGTTTTTTTTACCGTCCAGTTCTCTTTTTTATATATATATATATATATATATATATATAATTTCATGAATCTAAACGTGATATTTGTTGAATTGACAGGTTTTGGTAGCATGACATTTGAAGGAGGAAGAAGAAACAGCTGGAACTTTGATAGAAACTTAGCAACGTGGGGAAAAAAACTGGTATTTGACTATTTCTGTCGTCATTTTATCGCTGTGGATACAGAAATATTGAGTAATAAGGACCAAAAGAAAACAAAAAGCCATCTGTTATGTGTGTTTCTGCAATGCTCTGTCTAAGAACGATTACTATTTCCTGTTTTCATTTTCATCATCAGCAGCAAATTTCACTGAATGTCTGGTTGAGTTGAAGACCAAATGATACATTTTTCAAAGACCCATCAAACATCAAACAGCTGAGTCCTGTATGACGTGCAGCAGGCAGCGCACGCTCTCCAGTTTCCAGAGAATGTGGCAACTTTTATTTCCTCTTCTCTGAACAATTGACTCATGCTGACTCGACAAGCGACAGATTCTTTTGCACTTACTTCAGTGGTGAATGTACAATCGAGATTTTGTCTTTTGACAATAAAGTACTGTTTTACTGTCTGACAACTCTGTAGAATTATGGAACTTTTTCTTCACAGATAAAAATGATTTATTATATATTTATTTTATCATAAAGACTAGAAATGAAATTCAAACAATAAAACCCTCTGAACTGCTTCTTTTCAGTATATTTTATAAGTGATCCGTTAACCAGTTTTATTGCAGTATTGTGCAATAACTCCCTCCACACTTACACACACACACATTCATATTTACACACTGGAAGCTAGACTTTCTTGTTATCTTTTAAAGTGGTGTTGATCGGTAGCGTTCCAGACTTTGTCTAACATTCATATTCCTCCAACACGGGATAAGATAATCCTCTGTTAGTTCACACGATTGCAGCAGTAAAGAGAAAACAGCGCTCAGATGGATCATAAATGATTAAATAGTTCTGTTGTGTCCAGATCCTGTGAGCTTGGCAGATTGTAAGATCTGACAGCGGCAGGAAGGAAAGACCTGCGAAACATCTTCGTACATGTTGGATGGAGCAACCAGTTGCTAAACAAGCTGCTCAGTGTGTCCCACCTACGGTGAGGCCCTGCCTCCAGCATTGAGGACAGTTTAGTCACCATCCTCCTCTCTCCTACTTAACTTGGTGGAGATGGCACCCCAGAGCAGAGCTAGCCTTCTTGATTAGTCTGTTCAGTCTCTTCCTGTCAGCCGTTGCGATGTTGCTGCTCCAACAAACCACACCATACAGGATGGTCGATGCCCCCACAGAGTCACAGAAAGTCTTCAGGAGTCATCCCTCTACCCCCAAAAGACCTCAGTCTTCTCTGTCCCTTCCCGTAAAGTGTGGTGGTCTCGTGTGACCAGTCCAGTTTATTATTCAGATGAACACCCAGGTATGATGTCACCATGTCAATGTCTGGTCCCTGGATGTTCACCTGGTGCTGCGGGGCGGAGTCTATATCTACGGGTACGCACTAGTTCCTTGTTCTTCCCTGTATTGACATGGAGGTGGTTCTGCTGACACCAGTACATCATCTGTACTCTTGAGCCATCCCCATCAGAGATGAGGCTGACGATCACAGTTTCGTCTGAGAATTTTTACAGGTGGCAATGTGGTGAGAGGAGAAGTTGTTCATGTAGAGTCAGAACTGCTCCCTGGGAAGCCACCGTACTGCAGATAACCATGATGGAGACACAGTGGCCCTCGTAAGCTGCGATGGTCCATGATGTGGTCCAGGCTAACAGATGTTGGTCTACCCCGGCACACAGTAGCTTGTCCCTCAGGACTACAGGCCAAATGGCGTTGAAAGCACTGGAGAAATCAAAGAACAAAACAAAGACGATACAAATAGGAGTCTTTGTGTTTCCATCCTGTTTTTATTCAGTACTTTATTTTTCTATTGGTTTTAGATTTAATTATCATTTTATATTATTTCATTTCATTGCTCAAGTTCTGCAAATTGACTCCATTGATTGTGAAACAATGAAACTTTGTTTTAGTTCTTTTGTTTGGTTTTACATACGTAAACTTCAGAAACCATATTTGCTTTCCCTCTCGTGAAACGAGCTCTGGACACCGGGTGGTACTTTGTCATGGTTGCACCACAAATGAATTGTGTTATTATAAGTGCTATTTTATGTATGTCCCCACATACTTTTATATATGGGAGTATGAAGGAACAGTACAAGACGAATGATGAAACTTGACAGAGGAGGTTTTTGGCTCTGTGCAATTAATTTGGCAATGTTTAACTTGATATAGTTTATATGTGATTTCCAGTTTAATTAGTTGTCTACGACCATATCACCCCTAGAAATTTTATTTCAGTTACTCTTTCTACTTCAAAATTATTGCAATTTAATCCCTTGAAGTACCTCACCAGTTCAGGGGATTTTTTTCTTTTCTTTTGTTTTCTTTCTAAGCCTCTTAACACTGGCACCATAAGTCATTCAGGCATAATAAAAGGTATTATGTACCCTTTGCTGTTCTGTTCTGAAACATAAAATTGCTTTCCAATGCTGTTTTTTGCCGTTAAAAAGCCAATTTCGCTCTATTATTCTACATGTTTATTACTATATGCCTACTTTATCCAGATGCAGTTGTTTATATACCTTAGTTATGTCTGTGACTGGCGCAGAAATCAGAACATGATCTGGCGATTTCTGTGGAAGCATCTTTGGGATGCATGTAGGCAGAATTCTTCATGACACATTGACCGCGGACAAGATTATCCGTGATGATAAGCAGTGCTCACATCATGTTTGTATGTTGAATATAAAATATATAGTAAGGCCAAGAAATATTTGTACAATAACACAAGTTCCATGGCTCTGCATGCCACCACATTGGATTTTAAATGAAACAGCTGAGATGTAATTGTGGTGCAGACTTTCAGGTTTAATTCAACAAAAATGAACAAAAAATATCCTATAAAGCATTTAGGAGTTGCAATCATTTCTATGTGAAATCTCCTCATTTCAGGAACTCAAAAGTAATTGGACATTTAACAGTAACATAAATGAAGTGTTTATTTTTAACACTTTGTTGGAAATCCTTTGCAGGCAGTGACTGCCTGAAGTCTGAAACCCCTGAACATCCCCAGAGACTGGCTTTCCTATGACCCACTGCTTGACCTTTACTACAGTTGTCTTCAGTTGCCTGTTTGTGGGTCTTTCTGCCTTAAGCAAGTGAAATTTGTGGTCAATCGGGATGCGATCTGATGATGACTCAGCCATGGCAGAATATTCCACTTCTTTGCCTTAAAAAACTCCTGGTTTGCTTTTGCAGAACTTTTTGGGTCATTGTTCATCTGTACTGTGATGCGACATCAGCCATCAATCATTTGTGTGGAATCTGAGCAGAAAATAAATCTGTGTACTTCAGATTTCATCCGTCTGCTGTCACGTCATCAATAAACACCAGTGGCCCAGAGCTGGTGGAAGCCATGCACGCCCGTACCATCTAACTGCTTCCACCATGTTTTACTGGAGACATTTGGATCACGAGCTGTTCCCAGCCTTCTCCATACTTTCTTCTTCCCATCAATCTGGTCCAGGTTGATCTTAGTTTCCAGACCTGCTTCTCTAGATGCTTCTTGTCAAAGTCTAATCTGGACTTTCTACACTTGAGGCTGATTAATGGGTGAACCCTGTGTGTTTGTTCTCATGAAGGACATCTTTATGGTCGACTTGGATGCTGATGCACCTACATCCTGGTGAGTGTTCTTCACTTGGGTGGATGTTGTGAATGGGTTTTTCATCACTATGGAAAGGCCATATTGGTTAGATAACTGTATCTTGAATGTTTTGGTAAACAGCTACAATAATAAACCTTGTGTCAGCGTCCTAATATATATGGATCTAACTGTATATTGACTTAAGCGCTAGAGTCGCTCATGCAAACAAAACGCCCTCTCCAAGTCCACAGAGCACATGTAGACTGGTTGGGCGAACTCCCATGTCCCCTCCAAGACCCTGAAGAGGGTATAGAGCTGGTCTACTGTTCCACGACCAGGACGAAAACCTCAATCCGAGACTCGACTATCCGACGGACCCTCCTCTCCAGGACCCCCTTACCAGGGAGGCTGAGGAGTGTGATCCCCCTGTAGTTGGAGCACACCCTCCGGTCCCACTTCTTAAAGAGAGACCAATTCAGAGGCACTGTCCCCGGGTGGATCTCTTCCACCCCCGAGGCCTTAGCACTGAGGAGCTTTTTACCTCAGTGACCTCTGCCCCAGAGATAGGAGAGCCCCCCCCCGTGGGTCCCCCGGCTCTGCTCGCTCTTCTGAAGGCGCATCGATGGGATTGAGGAGGTCTTTAAAGTATTCCTTCCACCGACCCAAAACATCCCAAGTCGAGGTCAGCAGCCTCCCATCTCCAAAAACATCTCACAAAGACAGACAAACGTCTGAATTAAGTAGTTGACTGACACATCTTTTTAACTTCGCTTTTAGGTGAACTGTGCTTTATTTATTTCATATTTATTTTAATCACTTTTTATTTGCTTATTTATTGCTTTTATTGTACAGTTTTATTCTTTTTATTTATATCTCATACCTGTTGCTTTCATTTGATCTTACCGTTTATCATAAACTCCACTGGTTTCCTCATGGGGATCCTTCACACGGGGGGGGGGGGGGGGGGGGGGGGGGCTGCACAGTCCATGGGGTTGCTGTTGCGGGGACTGCCTTTGACAGGTTGGCCGGGGGCGCTGCACTGCAGCCTTACAGCTGTGGTGTTGACCTCTGGCTCTCCTGATCTGGGTGGTTCCCTGTGGTAGTGGCCTCGGTGGTCTTGGGTAGGCTGCCTCCTGGTGTGAATGGATCCCCAACATATTGTTTCCTCACTGCAGTGTCAAGCCAGATTTCTTTGAATTCTGAGAATTTTTGCTCAGTTGAAGAGACAGAAGGGTGGGGGCGGGGGTGGGGGTGGGGGATATGAATGCATGTTGTGTGTGCATGAATGTGTGTCAGTGAGACAATGATTAGGTGGGTGATTTAAGAACTTTTTATTGTTGTTGGTTTTTTATGGAAAGCGCTTTGTGTTGCTTATATGTACGAAAAGTGCTCTATAAATCAATCAATAAATGAATTTGATTAGGAATATACATTTATCAAACCAATTTTTATATTTGATATTATTTCTATAATTATTATTATAATAATTGTTGCCCCAGTTTAAAAAGTTTAGCCCTTTTTCTCTTTAGAAAAGGAAAGGTTGATGTATTAGTCGAAGGTACATGCTTTATTCATTTCATGTTGGTTTACTATTCATTCATGCCGAGTCCTCATTTCTTTGTTTCCATACAAACAGGAAATTGCTGCAGTGATTTACAGAACGGAGTAACCATAAATGGAAAACGGCATCTGAGGCAGAACAGTTCGTTCAATTCTTACAGGTTTAATAGTCAGTCATTCTTACGAGGAACTTAAGTCTCTTTTTTGTCATTTCTGGTAGTTTTCAGGAGTAGTTTTCCAGGCTTCTTGCAGGATGTTTCAGAGTTCTTCTTTGGATGTTGGCAGCCTGTTGTCTTGTCCAATGTTGAGGTCTGTTGTACTGGGGAGGCTTCATCCCTCCATCAGACCTGTTGCTACGGATTTTCAGTCCTGTTCTTGCTTCGTTTGGCATACCTCAGCCTTTTCTCCCCATTTCCTTTCCTTAACCTCCATGCAGAACATTTCTCATGAGGCTTCGGCAAACACTAGATACCTCAAATGAAAGTTAAAATGCATCTGTCAGCTCCTGAGTCAGGAGTTTGGTTTTGTTTCAAAACCCCTTTTAAAGGATCCCGTGAAAGTGTGGCTACTACATATACAAGGAAATAAAGGGTGGCTTTAGCCGTGTACACTGCTGGAACAGGTATGAATCTAACATCATCCCGTGGTCATTATCGGTGGTTGAAGTTACTTTGGGATGTTGCCTCATAGACTTTTTTCCTCTGAGAAACAAATGTAAACTGAACAGAGCTGAAAAACTCAAACTACTTCGATTATTCCCGTATGTAAAGTAAAGGCCTATTTTCACCTTCTAGTTACGGGATGAGAGACTGGCAGACGTTTGGTTTGAATAGTACGATATCGAATGCTTGTTTTGCTGAAATGTATTAAAATAAATGTACAGGATACTGCATGTGCAGAATATGTTCTACTCCTTCACTATTTGGGGTTTGAAGTCATGTCTAGCAGCCTTAGTAAGCTCCTCTCCGTACTCTGCGTATCTCCCAGTCATCTGTGAAAAAAACCGTACAGTAAACAGATTAAATTAATATTCAGAATCACATCTAAAAGAATGAAAAAACCAACCAGAACAAGAACAAATAAACGGACTATCCAACGCGTGTCACATGGTTGCAGCAGTAACGTGTAAAATATAGCACTTATTAAAAGTTCATGTTTGGAGGGACAGCGTGCACACAATTATTATCAATTATGATTTTGGGTCAAACATTTTATAGCTTTAGCATCAGTAATTTGACCAGCTTACCTTAAAACTCCATTTGTCGCTGACTTGTCTATTAAGGTTGAGATCCATGTCTACAACCAGCAATCCATCCCGGGTCCTGGAGAGTCCAGGGGTGCGGCTGCCGTCTGGAGCAGCCGCATAACTGGAGCCGTAGAAATGTCCAAAGTCATGGTGAGCTGCAAAAGTCAGGAGAGCTGTCGGTAACTTGTACCTTAATGGAACAACAATATACTTTATTATCTAAAAAAGGACCAGTCACTAGAATTCAGGTCATCTTTCAAAGTAGACTTGAACACAGATTTAGTTTTACTTTGCTGTTAAATGACCATGAAGGCAACATTCATTACAAAAAAATCTCTCACCTTTTTTTCCATCCCCTGAAGTGAATTCACTTTTGAAATGTTCCTGTTTAAAACATGTTTTTCCATCATTAATTCATGTTGTCATTAATCAGCAGCACGTTATATTATAGTATAGTACTCACCGTCCCAACACGGTTGATGGCACAAGTAAAACAGTGGTTAGCTATTGCGGCGTTCCTGGCCTCTATAGGCCACATGGGCTCACTGTAAACAATGACAATTATATATGTATACATATCATATAGTAAAGCATTATTTCAAGATATTGCCACTAAATATTGGTTTACAAACTACTGGTCCAGGCTCCTGCTTCTGCATTTTGGCTTAGTTTTTGTAAATGACATGATGTAATAAGTTGTGTGTTACATGTTTTCTGAGGTATTATTTACCTTCATCTAATACCTACTTAGAATCAGATTATATTTAATGTCCTGATACATATAATCTCATAATTGATGGAGGATCTAATTTATTTCTAATGAGGAAAACTTCCTGTATCATCTGGAGAAAGCTGTACATGGAAAGCAAACCAGCTGAAAACCTGTGTATAAGCCTCAAAGTAGCCATGCATGAAAAGAAAAACTGAGACTCTTTGCTGATTTTGATGAATGTCATATGCTGTGATGTTTGCAAATAGTGTGTCCACATATTTGCAGGCCTTTCTCCCTCTTTCTATTTAAAGAAGATCTGTCATCCTTCACAATTAAGCCTTTTGTAAATAAGGTTATTTTTCTCACTTAATGATTTGCAGTGACAAATTTAATTAAATTAAATCAAAATTTAATTTAATATATTTAAAATTAAATTATATACATATATATACACACACACTTATTATATGCTTCTTTAGAATATATAACAGCAAAAGATCATGGACAGAAAACATTTTCCCATTACAGCTAAAATACTTTAAAGGCCATTTATTTGTTACTATTTAATTATTTGAAGCTTTGTTTCGAAGTATTATCAGCTAAATTCAAAGTTCTCCATCCTTCTCCTACCTGAGAGCTCCTACGGTGGCCGAGGGGTTGAAAATGATCTCGGCTCCATTCATGCTATACATGAACCAGTTTAGAGGATGATGGCGACCGTAGCAGATATTCACAGCAATCTTTCCAAACTGTGTCTGGAACACGGTGTGACCCGTGTCGCCCTCCATATAATATGTGGACTGATGGAACAGAACCAAACGGTTACAATCATAGCAGTTTTCCTAATTCCAAACAGCTGCTGATGTGTATCTTCTAGTTCACCAGCTAACCTCATTAAAGTCTCCGACCCTGGGAATATGGTTCTTCCTGCTTTTTCCCAGCACATTTCCAGAGTTGGAGATCACCACAGCTGTGTTCCACAGAGTGCTGTGCAGCTCTTCTCTCTCCAGAATTGGGGAAACAATGACCATGTTGTACTTTTTGGCAAGCTAATGACAGAGTTAGAAACTAATGAGGCTTGTGTTTCGTATTGCGTAATATTTCCTGCTCTGCAACAAACCTGTGGAATCTCACCTCCTGGCAGAAACGTGTGGTGTTTCCTTCCTCAGCAGACTCTGCAAACTCTGTCCACGGTTCTTTCTCGCGGGTGCAGAAAGCAAAGGGCATGGCTGTGAACACAAAAAACCTAAGTATGTCTCTTCTACAAGCTCATCTCTAACGTGTGCTGTGTTAAAGCACTCACTCCAGGTCTCCTGAAAGCAGATGATGTTGACACCACACATGGCGGCGACTTCAACTATTTCCCCAACGCGGCTATGCATGGCGTTGACCTGGAAAGAAAGAGAATTAGACATGCAAGACTTTTCCTGTTAAATCAACTAAATGAATAATGAATGAATGGACTGTGATGATATGTATAAGTCCCAACCTGGTCTAGGACTGGGGCATCAGTTGGCAGAACAATGCGGTGCTGAACGAGTCCCACCCGAATCCTTCTGGGTGGTCTCAGTTGCTCCTGTACAGCTTCAAACTTGTATCCTTTCAATTCAAAGTCACGCTCAGAGGCAGCTTGCACGGCTACGACTGGGAGATCCAACTTCCTGTGAGCAAGAAGATTCTTCATCAACAATAACAACAGCAAAAAGTCTAACTTAGCTTAACTTATCAACTATCTAACTGTGCCTCTTACAGTATTTCTGCCCATAGAAAACCCAGAAAACCAGAACTTTAAGGGTCAAGTTGTCCTAAGACTACATTACTTTCAGTCATGAAAATAAAAGAACACCTGTTTTTATTTTAAGGTTTAGTGATCAAGAAAAAAAAAGTGTCAAATGCAATCTATCACACACATCCATGGGGTTTCTCAAGTACCTGTACATGAGAAATGAAATTGTGTCCCTGAAACAAAGGTGCCTTGCAGGTAGTAAAATAGAATTAAATAAAAGATCCAGAGCAAAATAAAAACATCAAATAGTAATAAATAGTCAAATAAAAATAAAAGTAGTTCAGTAGGGATGCAGACGGTTCCGTGTGTGTGCCCTCCTATAAGGTGCAAATATGCCGGGGTAGTTATTTAGTCTGTGAGGGTGGTGGTGGTAGTGGTAGGGGGTGGTAGTAGGGGGTGCAGTGAGTTGGCAAATCTCACTGCTTGGGGAAAGAAACTGTTCAGCATCCTGCTGGTCCTGCAGCTGATGCTCCTGAGCTTTTTTCCTGATGGCAAACAGGGAAACAGTGTGAGATGTATGGGGGCGTCGCCCTGCTGATAGAGCGGTCCAATCAGTAGCAGTGTTGGAAACAGGGCACCAGTGATGTTCCAGGCCATCTTCCCAGTTCTGTGCAGCTTGATCTTTGCAGTTACAAAACCAGGAGATGAGATTGTATGTGAGGATGCTTTTAATTCTGCCCTTATAGAAGGTGGTCAGGTGTTCTTTAGGGAGACCAGCCTTCCTGAGTCTGAGTAGAGAGTAGAGACGCTGCTGAGCCTTTTTAATAATGGCTGTGGTATTGATGGTGGAGGACTGGTTGTCTGTAGGATGAACCCTGAGGAATTTAACACTGCTGACCCTCTACAGCTGCACCATTGATGTTCAAGGCTCTGTATGTATGTGTGTGTTCATTTGTTTTCCCACATTAAGCAGGAGATTGTGGGACTTTTAACACGTTCACTGTGATTGATTTTGATGTTTTGTTTCTTGCTCTGACTGCTTGCTGCTGCTGCGTCAAGAAACTGAGGACCCAGTTGCAGGTGCCAGAGTCTACATCCAGGATAATATTGTTAAAAGCCAAGCTAAAGTCAAGGAAGAGTACTCTGGCATATGTTTCCTTATTTTCCTTGTGAGACAGGATGAGGTGCAGCGTGGTGGAGATCGGTGTCATCGGTGGAGCATTTAGCCCTGTTCGCTAACTGGAAAGGGTCCAAGTTGGCAGGGAGACCGTCTTTACCACTTGGAGACTGTCATATTGTCTCTGGGGAATCCATTTACCTTCTGATTGATAGACAACTTCTCTTCCACCTGAGCTACATCCACACATGAAGAACCACCTTTACACCAATGTTATCATTTTCTATATGATGTTATCAGTCTCTCACCTTGTTGTGGAAGAGTTTTAACTCACTCTTATTTACAGCGTTGCTTTGGCTAAGCTGTAGTTGTTGGACAGATGGCTTATATTTGACTTTGGAAAGTGTTGGTTAAACATTCAAATAAATAAATAAATGAATCATGGATCAAAGATTTTCCTGTGAATTTTTAACTAGATACACCACATATCGTTAGAATCAAAGCATAATTCCCTTATTTATACATCTGCCTAACTCTACATTCCTCACACTGGTTCCCTGTGCATCATCATTTCTGAAAAACTTCCAATATGACTAGGGTAAATATGTGAAATGTGTACAACTATGTTTGGCCACTAGAAGAAAATAAGCCTTGTTCTCTGAAACTACCCAAATACTTACAGTACTTGGATACAGTTGTGCGTCTGTAAATTAATTGTGGCTCTTTTTTGCTGTTTGGACTTTATACAACTGGGCAAAAATAATTTCAAGAAGTAGGTAACTTGGTTAGCATTTATGAATGAATTTGTGAATGATTTTTGTGATATGTGTGTATTCTGTAGATTGTGTGGCTGCACGGTGGTGTGGTCGTTAGCACCATTTCTGTGTGGAGTTTGCATAGTACCCTGGTTTCTGTCCATGGTGGATTAATGTCGGATTAAATGGTGTTTTAAATTCTCCCGAGAAGTAAATGTGTGTTGTTCGTCTGTCTGTATTGATCCTGTGATGGACTGTTGACCTGTATGGGTGTACTCTGACTCTCGTCTGATAACAGATGAGATAGGCTTTAGAAGGGTTTTGTAAAGGAACGGAAAACAAGTTTCTGAAAATACACAATAAATAAAGAATATTTTCTTGTCTTTTTTTTTTTTGTTGTTTTTGATTAAAAAAAACTAACATCAAGAAGCAAAAAATATGTAAAAGTACAGTAGAGGCTTATTTCAAATAAATTTCCTGGGAGTTTAATGAGTAATTTCCTGCAACTTGACTGCTGTTGTAGTTACCAATTTGGACCACAAGAGGGCAGAAACGTGTTTAAGACAGTTTGCTTTAGCTCAGGGGTTTCTGGTTCCTGGTCAGCAAAGAGACTCCACTGCTAATAATAATAATACCTTAAATCTTATCTTGTTGTATCATGTCTTTTATCAAAGATATATTTTAACAATGATTTAACCAGTCTTAATACCAACTTGTCGAATCACAAACACAGTTCATCATTTTGTTAAATATAATTAAGACTGAGATTCTTTTTTTTTTTTTTTTGCTTTTTTAAAAAAAGAATAAAAATGACAAAGTTTGACTTGTATGTTATTTTCTAACTAGACAGATGTTGTAATTACCAAGAGGGGAGAAACACGAGATTTTGATAATAACAAACTGAGATATCGCATAAGTGTGTGTTGTTTCTGATTAATAACGCATCTCTGCTGTTTACACATAAAACATGGTAATACTTAACAACTTCACTAAAACGCAACTGTATGTATGTTTAACATCAAATATTTCTTTGTTAAACAACTTCAGTTTAAACAAGAAAAGAAGAAACAACATGATAGTTGTGAGCTAGATTCACTGGTTGATGCATTTTAAGGATCAATAGCTGTGGCACAACATATTTGGTCAAAACTAACATTCAAATTGAACAGAAAACAAACTCAGATTTAAAAAAAAAAAAACTAAAAAAACAGGATTTATTTTAAGACTTAAAAGTACTGCCTAGTTGTAGTTCTAGTCTCGCCACTGAGGGACAATAATAATTTTTAAGTCTGAAAATTTGATTATTTATTACCTCTATAGAAAGTTGTAGTGACCATATAATCAAATTGTGATCACCTAGAAGAAATATTACATATTGTTTTTGTTAAATACAATAATGGACCTATCCAGGGTGTACCCTGCCTCTGCCTGGGATAGGCTCCAGCTAATTTGACCTACTTTATTGTTGTAGTTACCACCTTTAACCACAAGAGGTCAAAAAAACATTTTACTTTCTATAAATTCAACTGAGCTGCTAACAACTACCTCTCTCGCTCTCTCTCCCACTCTCAATTTATCATGCAAAATACGTGCACACCAGGAACAGGTGATCTATGGCGCCAGCGCGACTTAACATCTGAGGCTCATGTTTGACCCAATCACTGCAAAGTTTGAAGGTCCTGCAACAAACCCAGATCACCAGCCCTCCACTACCGTGCTGAGCATTGTGTGTTTGCTTTTCATGTAACATTGTCTTGTGCATTATAACAAAATACCCCCACTTTGTTCCATTCCTAAAAGCCAGTTAAATCTTAGCCTACTGTCTTGAACTTTAACATAATAACATGGGCCTGTAAAATCTGAGATTTAACTCTTCAGTATTATGTGCACTCGTAGCATAGTCTAACTTTGGAGTGACTTTCTTTCCTTGATGAGCAGATTTGATCTCCTTATATCACACTTGATGATGAGGTGCATTTAATTTAGTAGGGCCCGGCTGATAATTGTCCTCACAAATATTGACACAGTGTAAATTATGTCACGTGTTATTTTTCCAAATGGAATAGTAACCTAATTCTAAGACCCGGTAAGCACCATTTTATCTATTCATTCCTATTTATTTAGCCATCTTATTTGGTTTTTAGGTAAATTACATACATGAATTGCAAATGTCAGTTTTCAAAAATAATTCTGGAAACATTTTCACCTTATAGCTTTATTGATTAATAAATGTAGCATTTAATAGGACATGTAAAATCCTTTAAATTAAATCTGACTATGCCTTAAATGATTTTTTTGTACTTTTTTAAGACTCAAACTGGATTTTTCCACCTTTTAATCAGTCATCCTTTCTTTGGACAGGTGAAGGTTGTCTGTTGTACCCTGTAGCTCTGATGGACCTGACCGAAGTCCGCCCAGCAGAATAATTATTTACCAGGTACAAAGGGGGGGGGGGGACCAAAATGAAGCAGGGTTTCGGTGGTCCAGTTCACAATATACTGAATAAATTAATGCCACCAACAACTTACTGCGTTTCCCTCCCGAATAAGATGCGTTTCACCTCCGCCAGCTCGGCCTCTGGCAGGTGCGACTCCAGACATTTCTCCAGCGACTCAAACTCACATGCGGACATTTTTGCGGCTTCTGAGGGTTTGGAGCTCTCCAGCTGCGGCAGCACCGCTCAGGTCGTCCTTTTCAGGGTGTGCAGATTTGATCTGTTTCGCTCGTTATATAATCTGCAGAGCTTTCGAAAGAGGAGCCCCAGCTGCAGGTTGCGGAAGTTAGTCATTGGCTGGAGTATCCCACCGCCCTTTCACTGCCCAGGACTGAGTTTACAGCGTTTACTAAACATTACAAGTTACCAGAAACAATGTTAGCACAGACTTAAAAACATGGAGCAATAAATATGACATACGTATTTTAAGGTGATTTTAAGGTTCAGAACATTTATCGTTTATTTCTAGAAGCAGCTTTTTACTGTCCTCAGATTCAATGAAAGACTGATGTTGTGACTATTTCTCTTGTAGCACACTCTTAGTTATTGTTCTGGTCTTGTTATCATGCTGTACAATTAATATATGCTTGACCAATCATGTGGGACCCAAAGAGCTTAAATGGATGTTTTGATGGTTCTCAAACCTGCAGTTTTGTCCATGCCTCTCAGATCTCTTGCAAACCCTCCTCCTAGGTTTACATTATTTATGGCTCTACAAAGACATCATGCAAACATGCAATTATGTTCTACTTGCAACTCACCCATATGTACTTCAAATACTAAATGATATAGTCATTTAATGTTTCCCATAATTCTATAAAAGATGTTTGACTTTGTCTCAATGGTATTTGATTACTTTGTCCCTTCTGACTTACAGTAGATCAAATGTCAAATTAAATGAGACAAGATAATATTTTTATTTATGTTTATACATAATTAAGGATATTAAAATACTTTTCTATTGCTCAATAAAAGGCTAGGACATGTTTTAAAATAAAACATTTGTTCTATCTGATGTCAATTATAGTGACAATACTGGATTAAATGATCTGTTTAATTATGAACACATCAGCCTTACTACAGAAATATGGTTTGTTTTTTAATTAAAGAAATTATTTAGTTTGCTTTTTCTTGTTACATAAGGAGACGTTTTTACTCCTCTTGGTCTGTCTTCTGATCCTTTTTTCCGGCTCCTTGTCGTGGTTTGACAGTTTCCTCAGCAGCTCTGCAACAAAGCATGTACTAATGTGAATTTCTTATTTAGATTTAAAAAATGAAAATAAAATGGTCGACTTGTTTTAACCAGCAGGAGGCCTCGCAGAACCACACAGTCTACCTGTTAACTCAGGGTGGCTCTGGCTGTAGTTGTTGAGGAGGGAGACATATTTCGGACCTCCGGATTCATCATCTCCTGGGAAAAAGGAAGTCATGAATACCCATTAGTCTCATGTAATTGAAAGCACATCTTCTTTCTTTTCCATATGACTTGAAAGGGTCATGTTTAAACATATGTACCATTAAGTTTTACATATCAGAACTTAATTTTAAAAAAATCCCCTGATCCAATGAATGAATGAAAAAGTAAATTCAGCTTCAGGTGTATGAGCCATTACATGTTACGTAATGTTATTTATTTAAGAAACACTATCCCAGCTGCTAACTGGCAAGTGGTGGATGCTCCAGTGAGTCGACCATTAACTCGCATAAAAAGTTAAATTAAGTTTTTGCTGTTAAATGAAGCTCATGAATCATCAGGTGAACTTACTTTTACTCACTGTCTCTGCATTTTGGCTTAATTTTTGCTTAATAAATAATGACACATTTAAATATTATATGAAATGTTGTTTATTTTAGGTCATATTTACCTCATTTTAAGACTGGCAAGGACCAGATAATGTTTATTTTTTACTTTCTGACAAATAAAGCTTTACAATACAAAGAGGATGTAGTCATCTGATCATTGCAACATTTAGTTTGAACTACTTTTACCTGGATTATAGCATTGAAATGTTGAAAATATAGATTTTTATTGTTCACTTATTTCTATCAATTAATCTGCTTTTTAAATCAAATCATTCGTGCAAGATGTTGATATCCAAGTTCAGCTTTAACACTCGTCACTGATCTGAATATTAGTTACTTTGAAGATGAGCGGACGGACTCACGATGGACTCGTAGGGCGACATAATACTGCCTCTCAGCCAGCACGCTGCTAGCCAGAGCCATGCTGTGCTGCTTCGCCGCCAGGTTCATCACTTGCCCCCTGCTGTCCATCAGGTCCACAAAATCTGCAGGAGGAAAGCTGCTGTTTGGAATCTCAGGGTTTCTTTTAATACGATAAATGTAATAACTTCTAAAAATACATCTAAGTATCAGTCTGAAAAGGATAGTCTAGGTTGTTTGATGCATTTCAGCTAAGTACCTTTGAAGTCCAGGCCACATCTTGCCTTTAAATGATGGATGAAGTTGATCAGCTTACAGTTGAGATTGAACATTTCCATCTGGCTGTCTATCAGGAAAACAATCTTTGTCTTATTAATAACATCATGCAGAAATATTCATTATATCCTGGAACTTTTCTCACCTCCAAACAGGATAGTGACAAACATCTTCAGCTCCTAGCGCCTGTTTTTATTCTTCAGCTGGTGCTACTAAGCTGAAAGCGTATTTATATGAACAAGAGCCCAGAGAGTCTTGGTAGAAGTTTGGACTGGAAACAAAGTAAAACAATAAAAGTGCTCAGTGTTGTGGTGAGGATCCATGAGCAGGCCTTCATGAATACACATACACACACTTCTTTGAATCCACTCTTTTCTTCTCCTTCACAAAGTTAGTCTTGTAAATGAGGGAACAAATTCCTGCTGATGTTTGTTTCCATGGAGTTCCTACACACACACACACACACACACACACACACACACACACACACACACACACACACACACACACACACACACACA
>JAOXYM010000012.1:25581668-25591901 GCA_028567055.1 Leptatherina wallacei | reverse complement strand
TTATTTTTCAAGAGGGACTTTATACATATGAAGCTCTACTTGACAAAGTAAATTTGCTCAGCACAAAACAGCAGCCAGCCAATCATTCTGCTGCTACAATGCTGGACAAGACAGGTGAAAAAAATAATAATAATAAATTTGGAAAGGTGGACAAGTGGAGGACAAAAGAAGTGTAAGCCTAAAAAACAATCTACAGCAGATGAACAGAATCTTAACAGAAAGAAAATACTGAGGAATGCCAAATCCCAAACACAGGAATTGGACTAAACAAGTCTTATGTAATGAATCTTCCCAAGAGAATGGAAGAAATGGCAGCCACCATCCTAGGAAGAGTTTTGGAAAGTCCTTCAAGATGCAGAGAACTACTCCTGACGACTGCTTAGATAAGACAAAATCTTAGATAATAAAACTTCCGACTCTGTTGAAAAATAAAAGTGGTCATACCAAAGCTCGATAGAGTTGTGCAAACTGGCTTTGTCTCATGTAGTGAATTTCCATCTATTTTTGTTTATAAACAAACCACTTCTACTAGTTCTGGATATCTTGGCAATACATAAAAAAGGGGGGTGGCTCAACTCATTTGCATGGTCCCACATACAAGGAGATTGATCCAACAGATGGTTGAGCAACTTTCATTGAACATGACCACAGTAGGAAAACTTTAAAAAAAACAAACTCACCTCTGAGTGGACAAGAAAAAGGACAGAAGAAATGCTAAGTCTCCTGAGAAGGACCAAGGATCCATAGTTAATGCATTAAAAATAAGGTTGGGTAAATGTGAAGGAATGTTTCCAGGTAAGCGGAGGTCCCAGTAACGAGTCTGAGGAGAGTGCCAGAACAAGAAGTTAAGAACAGAGCAAGGAACAAAAAGGAGAGACACTTAACGTGAACAATTAGAAACTCCTGACTAAATGATTCAGTGGCGAGCCGAATTTAATAGTCTCAGAGAGATGAGTATCATTGCATCATTTCAGTAATAATTCATTTAAACTTTTCTGGGTGGGAGTTTGAGAATGAAAGCCATTATTTTTAATAGAAAATGAAAGTTATATGCTTGCTTGTTTGGCTTTTGAAAAAAAATGAAGAAAGAAACAAAAAAAAACAATTTTGCTGAGAAATTACTCAGTTGTATTACTTGGCTCTGACCACAATGAACATCTGCTTTTCATTGCTGAGTATTTCAGTGGACTTTCAGAAGTTTCATTGCAGCAGATGCAAACTGTTAAAAGGTATTTAACATTTGGATGTATTGTTTCACTTAAGCTGAAAGCAATGATTGAGCAATCTGCTTTTTTCTAGAAAAATAAAGAGTTTTTCGGACAGAGCAAGAAATGAGTGTTGGGTGGTGGAGTTGCCAAGAGATGGAATGATAAACAACGTGACCCAAAACGGAAACAATCAGGCTCTATTACAGACCCGACGTCAGAGTCAGGGCGAGTCATGTAGCCGTGGGTGAAGCACACGTGCACAGCGAGAGGCACGTCGACGTCCAGCAGCCGGCGTCATGATGTCAGCCAGTGGAGAATTACAGGATTCTGAAGCACTTTAAGGCGTGTGCACACTGGGAACTGTTCAGATAGTTTACTTATTGTTAGGTTCACTCCTAATTTTATCACGTAGGCTAAATCCTTCCTAAACTGCACAATAGCAACAAGCAGTCAGATATGAGTTCTTTAGATGTATGATGCCACCTAAAAACAAGAGAGTGAAAAAGCACAGAGCACTCTCTAGCTGTCCTTATCAGAGCACAAGCTAAAAACTTCCCTTTTCAACATATCCCCTGAATGTTTGCCCTTCAGTGACAAAGGCCAGATTCATATTTTCTCTAACACAATGTAAATATTCAATTAGTGAGCTTTAATTAGCTGCAGACGCCTGTTGTTGCAGTAACTGAGGTTCTTGCTCTCTGATATGTAGACATTTTTAGAATAATACTCTGCTCTGTCTTACATGAGGTCACCAAGAGTCTGACTTGTTTGGGTTCTGAAACATCTCAGAGCACTTGTCATTAGTGGTTTGTTGCCAGATGTTTTCTAAGCAGCACAACTAAAAATCCTGCTGTCAGTTTATAAACAGTAAAATGCAGCTAAAGGCATCATAATGTAACAATGAGGTGGTGATTTTGTGAATGCATCAGTTATATTTAGCAGAGATGATACTCTCATGTGAATTCAGAAAAATAACACTGATGAAATATGGGTTGAAAGAACATCACACGATCTTCTGTATCAATAGTCTGTCTCTTCGTATTGCAGCATCAGCTAGATCAGAACAACACTGACCTGCCTGTTGATATTCAATCTTGCTAAGGTGGAATTTACTGAGACAATATCATCTGATATAACTCTGTGCCTTGAATTTACAGTCATGCACAAAATTATTCATACGCTTCTATTAAAGAAAAGGCAAAATTTACAATAGTCACTCAAATGACCGGAAACTGGAAAAAAGTAATAATGAATGAAAATTTGCTAAATTCTAATTTAGTAAAATACAACATTGTTTGTCATTTAATTGAGTTGAAAAAAGTAATAAAAACAAACAAACATTACAGTCCTGGACCAATGAGAGCACTTTGCTGATGAGCAGTGGGCCAAAATACCTGCCAACAGGTGTAGAAGTCTGATGGAGAGTTACAGAAAACGCTTTATTGCAGTGATCGGCTCAAAGGATTGTTCAACAAAATATAAGCTTATGAGTGAAGTAACTTATATTAGTTTATCATATTTTTTGCTTCTTTTTAAAAAATATTTCTATTGAACCACAAGTCAGAAACAATGTCATGATTTTCATTAAATTTTTATTTATTTTTACTCTTGTCAATTTCAGCTTATTTCAGTGACAGCTGCTTTTTTTCCTTCTGTAATGGAAGGTATAGGAATAATTTTGTGCACAACTGTACATCATTAGTCTGCATTTTGACAGGAACAAGTCAACACACTGCTCTCTCAAACACTTGTGTTTTTTTGTGAAGAGAAACAGAAATTTGCTTGCTTTTTGCTCTCTCTGTTTTCATCAGCAGATTTTTCATCACATCTGTTTGCAGCCTGTTTGCTGTCAGTACTGGCAGGAGGCCATCCATTTTGTTCATTAGAGGGCCTTCCACTCTTTTTCCCATGGTTTCTGTTTGTGCGTTGAACATGAACTCTGACCTTTGAGCTGATAGCTGTTGAATGAATGATCTGAATTTTAGCAATGTATTGCGCTTATTTCTAAAATAATGCAAACAAAGATTGACGAACCAAGATGACTGTAATAGAGTACATCATGCACAGTTTCATTGAGGCGTTTCTTTGTATGAAATAATCCTTAAATATTCTTCATAGATTGCATGCAAACTTTCTGAAACAGTGAGCGTCAGCATGATTTGTTAAGTAGGTTTTAATTGTTGCACAAATTATTATCATTTCTCTTCCCAACAAAATTAATTTTGTGCTGCAAATGCATTGTCACGGTTATAAAACCTGCTAAAATTTCAAATTTACATATATAGTCATTTACTCTGTTGTAAAAATTAATAAATTAAAACAATAAATAGTCTTTTATTTGACACAAGCAGCAGAGGTATCAAAAGGCTTATAACAAAAGAAAGTAATTCCTTTGGGTATCCATAATGTGACAGTGTGGCCCCTTTTCCACTTTAAATTCAGGCTTAAAGACAATAATGTTCCAAAAAGTCCTTTTTTTTCCATACAAGTGATGGATGACTCAGTTTGAGATATGCTGGGTGCACGTGGTGCTCGGTCAGTCAGTTGAAACAGTTGCAAAGGAATGTGAACAACCCCTGGCCTCCTTCCCACCACGTCAAAAGTTACCCAGAATGGCTTTGAGTCCTCAAAGCATGAGTACTGGCATACATGTTTCTTAACCCTCGACACCTTACTATCACAATAAGTAGGGGGGATGGAAAAGAGGCATGTGAAGTGGGAAACAGGGTTGAGATAGATAAGACTGCCACTTGGACCCCTGCACAGTGCTCACGTATCAGGGGGCTGCAGGAGACAGGAGGTGGGCCTAGAAAGTTCATGGCTTGCCAGGTTGCCTCAGGGAGGTCATTTCATTGCAGCGAGGCACATGAAGTGCTGATTAGTGCTTGCACTGAGTGGGGAGGCCAGAGATAAGTGGAGAGGAAGACAGATGTCAGAGGAAAGGAGAGGGAGGAGGACAACTGATGCACAAGTTCCCATTAGGCTGCAAAGATTGTAGGATAGGCTTAGTTCTTTGGAAATGTTAGTCTTGCGGGTAGGACAGCATACTTTTAATCCTTATTTGTATCATGCTGACCATAGATTTGCTCCTCAGCTCTAGTGACTCTCCAATGTGTGACTTATGGAAACTGATATTTATGCCTTTTTGCATAAGATGAAATACTTGTTTGTATCTTACGGAACAAAATATTCTTTTCCACCTGGAGTGCTTATAGTTTAATCGATAGTGAATGAACTTCCAGTCTCACTGAGTAACCTTCACAGAGATTCCAACAACCGTCCCTTTCTTTTGTTGAAGGTTTCCTTGGCTCATCTCCTTGCAGCTTATTGTTAGTTTTGTGTCCTTCCTCTTGTGGTAAGACTTAGTGAAGAGTTTAACTCTGACACAGCGGACTATCTGCAGCCGCACTCGGCCACCACCATGCCTTCATATTTGTACTTGTAGGTGACCACCCCTGTGTCATCCAGGTACAGCAGAGAGATGGGGTCCAGCTTGGTGGGGACACAACACGCTCGGGCTGCCTTCTGAGGACTATTAATATTGACTAATGTCTGGACAATTGCATGCTTTGTGGGTGTGACGTGCTTCGTCAAAGGATAGGAACAAACACCAGCACACTCAAAGGCATCATAACCTGTGGGTGCCAGAATCCAACTGTCCCAGCCAATATCCTTGAACTCAACATAAAGAGATTGTTTTTTGCAGTGGTTTCCTTTGGCATTGCGACGAATGCGTGATGCTGTGTCATAGATGAGGTTAGACCGCATCTGGATGAGGTCTTCTTCATCTGGGTCTCCTTCCTCTATGTCTCTTCTCAGCTCCCCCCACAGCCCATTCAGGTCATTCTGCAGAACCGTGTCAGAGGATTCATGGTCGATCATCTCGTTCAGCTCACGCCTGTCATCACGGTGATCGCTGCTCTGGTCATCAGAGAAAACAATGAGTAAGGGTTTATGCTTTTCCTCTGGGCTGCTGTCGATCTTCATGTCCCCTTCAGATGGACTCCCGTCTTTGAAATCATCTTTCATACCTTGAGTATTTTCATCATTAGCTATGCTAGAAATATGCACTTCCAAACGGTGTGTCGTGCCACCTTCTGATCTGCGCCAACGCTGAACAGCAGCAGTGAGATCAAATGCCTCCCAGCCATTATCTGTGCCATAAACCTGACGGGAAGCCAATTCCAGCAGTTCTAGCCGCTCCTCTGTTCCTCTGAAAGTATCTGCTCTTGCTGACTTTACATCAGTTGCATTGTCAAACAAGTCATGTGAGTACAGTTCATAGATAGTGACCTTGCGGTCGACACCAGTGTAGAGGTGGCGGTCAGTCTGGACTAGCGTGTAGAGGCGAAGCTCAGCTGCTGTGATGCGTTCGTGATGGGGGACTGACACGTTGAAGAGGAGTGGGTGGCGCCTCACTTCTCCAACACCCACAATGCTGGGATTTGAATCTGGGCATAGGGAAAAAAGTGAAGGTTATTTTCATAATCTCTCTTGATATTGTATCTCAGATTATGACCAGCATTTGAATATAAACATTACTTTGCATACAATAGTTTCAAGGAACAGGGTCTTAGCAGTGACATGAATTGCAGTGCTAAATTTTGACTTCTAAAAGCTGCGAGACATTTTCCCCAAAACTGTGCATATATTCAAGTAACGTCCTTGCTTTTAATTACACTATTGTGGCCTTGCAAAACTAGGCTGTACCTTCATTTTTGAAGCTGCGGATGATGTTGGCAGTTGGCATGGCAGTGCGGTCATTAGCAAACCGGTTATAAAGCTCCATCATGTATTCAGGGGGCTCCTGTCTTGTACTTCCAGGAGGCAAGGGTGGATGGCCAGAGAGGTTGAAAGTGCGCAGAAACTGTTCCTTGAGGCTCTCCAGCAGGCTTTGCATGTCCATGTTGTTGTCCTGCTCCAGTAGCGATGGATCCACCACCCCTCCATGTCCGTCCCCCAGCCCCGGAGCAGGACGATGCCTCTGATGAGAGCTGGAGATGGGGTTGCTCTCTACACAGAGAGGCCCCTGGAGCAGCAGGATGGAAAAGAGCAAGAACAGAATTTTGGAGGTGCAAATGGTTCCCAGTTGAGAGATCCAAATACTCGCCATGGGAGAAATAAGAAACAGATTTCTGGTTTATGCCCTCTAGGGTGCTCTATGGATGAGCTCATGCAACAAAAAAAAAAAAAAGAAATTCGAACCTCTGACTGTATAAATCCAAAGGTAAGTTTTGGTCAGTTAATCTGCAACCTCCGAAAACTCTGGCTCGCTGGCAGCAGCTGAATTGTTGTTGACCCCTGCACTGAGCAAAGCAAGCCCCTCTGCAGGCGTTTGTACTCTTGTTGCTCTCCTCTAGATCTCACTGAATTTATTCTCATGCACACCTTTTGAAGTCCCTTGCAACAGGGCAGCGGTTCCGGTGGCAGGGTGGCCGAGGCGCTTCTTTGTCTGTCCGACTCATCTCTCTTGGATACTCTCCTCTGTCAGTCTCTTTCTGTGCTCTGCTCTCTTTTCCCAGCTCTGTTTCTCTGTCCCCTTATCTATGATATGGTGGGCTCTGCATTGCTCAGTGCTTATGGGCTCTTTGAGGTGTGTGTATGTGTGTGTGTGCGTGCCCTCCCTTTAACTTTGTGTGATGCGTGAGCGTGTGTGTTATCTCACAACTTCCTTAATGAGGATTTTGTAAACACTGTCCTGTAACCTCTTCCTTGTGGAAGGGCTATTTTGTTTGGGTGGATGTTCCAGGGTTGATACTCTTCATTTGTTTATTTGCTTTGTAAATGGTAAAGTTCTGTAACTGGCTTTCTAGGCTCCATTGAGCATTTCTTTTTTGACAAAATACACTGCAGGTCTGTGACATCATTGATTGCAGAAGGATACATTTATCACACAACACTCATCCAAATGTAATTGAAATGAAATGAGGTGTAAGGCTTTAATGGTAGAGCATGATAGCCACTGAGTTCACTCTGAGTCTATAGAAAATGATGTTGATCATAAAAAGTATAGATAAGTACAAAAGAATCATTTGCATTCATTCAGCAAGAGTCCTGTTTTGCTTTGTGAAATGTGCTCCTTCCTGTGTGTTGGAAATGGATTATTCTGGCACAAGACGTTTTTTTGAAGGAAGAAAAAAAGGTAAAGATGTACAACACAAGTCAAGATAAGGCACCTTGACAAGGTTTCATCAAGGGGGCAGACATAGTTCTTTGAAGAAATTCCTCTCGATTAGGGAAACAGCAACAAGTCAAAGGTGAAGTCTACAGAAACCTGGTGACACAAGAAATGTTCCACCTTCCAACAATGTATGGCATCTATTAACTGTACAGTCGTGCAAAAAAGAATGCACACCCTCTTAAATGTCTAAGTTTTTACATAACAGGCCAAAACAAAACAACTAATGGCATGTTACAATGTCCTGTTGTCTGTTTTACAAAAACTGCCTAACTGCTGAAGCAGCATGTGAAAAACTACAACACTGCAACAATGCAGTTCCTTGTAAAAACAACTTTATCAGCAATAACACGAAGTGACCATTTTCTGAATGATTTTATCAGTCTCTCACGTCATTAGGGAGGAATCTTCTTTACAGCTTTGCTTCAGTCCAATGAAGTTTACAAGCATTTAATTATCCACAAAAGCATGCTATAGCTTTTCAGTCAAGGTGGGGTCTGGACTTTGACTGGTTCAGTCATTCTGTTGAAGATTTGCTGCAGTCTTTGGGGTCATTTTTTAGCATTGCATGGTCCAGTTTTAACCAAGCTTTAGTTCATTGTCCACTCAAAGACTGCAAGGTATCCAGCTCCTGCTGCAAAACAAGCCCAAATCATCAGCTCTCAACCAGCGTGTTTGACAGTTATGAGGTGTTTGTGCTGATATATGATCTATTTGGTTTTCACATTGTGACGCTTTCTCCCGGAAACCCTTCCAAACAAGACAACGTTGTTTAACGTTGCTCAATTTTCTTTGGTTTTTAAAGGATTTTTGGACTCTAGCAGCCTTTATTTCACAGTAGATCGTCAGGAAAGTGGGTCAGAGAGAATGGGGATGACCTGCAGCAAAGGGCCCAGGCATCTAGTTAATCTATATAATGAACTTTAACATATGGTATGGCACATAGAATTTAAAATGAAGCTCATATGTACTTTCCCAGTTCTCAGAGCATTGCAGAGTCTTGGGTGAATTTGCTGGGTCATCCACTCCAGGGAAGATTGGTAGCTGTCTTCTGTGTTTTCTACTTTTGAATAATCTCTCTCTAGAGAATGTCAGACTTCATATAGTTGGAAATTTCCTTAAAACCATTCCCAGATGGAAATGCAGCAACATTTGCTTCCCTATGATCACTGCAAATGTCTTTCCACCTTAGCATTGTGTGACGTACCCAGACCAGTAACCTGACAAAACTTCTGCATTAATAAATATCGAGGTGTTCACACTGATGATGATCAGTTAATCAAGTTCATGCTTGATTTGCTCCTCCTTGCTGCTACTTAGCCTCTTAATTCCTGTGGAAACAGGAATTAAGATTTAACAGGATCTAACAAGTTCGTTTTTCACACACAGCTTCTACCCTTACACAATTTTGTTGAATTTGATCATTTGAGGTTGTATTTACATAATTTACCCAATTTACAAAAAAAGAACGCCTGTTGGTACCTTTTAAGTCAAACAGGGTGCTTTCTCTTTCGCATGACTACATGTTGACTTATGGCATTGCCATAGCAACCTGCTATAAAAACATTGTGACATGAACTATGACTCGACAATTCAATGGATTTGAATTGCTGCTTGGTTGGTCACCTGAAACTTCATCCTACCAAACAACTGTCCGTCATTCCTGAGCTTCTTTGTGTGACCCGCAGATACACTCCTGATTTCAGTGCGTCACAGAGATTGAAAGGAATGAGCTTTTCCTGCCTCTGCCACTCATCTGCCAGGCTGACAGTTGACAGACATGCTGTTATCTGGCGCTTTGTTGAACTGTTGCTGCAGCAGACTATCACATCTTCCTGATGGGCTTAAGAAGGCCTGATAGAGGCAATGTCCTTTTGCACACACAGTCAAGCCCCTCCATATGGTCTCCATTATGGGCTTCAGGGTGAAACCAATGTGGAATTGTCGAGGCCAGAGTTTCTATTTTTAGACTGAACCCTGTAAAAGGCAGTACTCTGTGCTGATATCCAGTTTCATAATTTTAAGATTTCCATCTGTTTCATAACAGGATGAAAATGAATTGGAAAGCGACACTCTTCCAAATAACACCACCATCAATGAAAATACTGACACAATCAGTGTAAGAGGTAACGAGTATGAAACCTACTGTAATGTTTTGTTTATAATATAATACTGAGTATTTTGATATTTTTAAGCTATATTAATGTTTTTTGTTTTTGTTTTTTTTGGGGGGGGGGCATTTTGGAGCAGTGGAACAACAACAATAAAGTCATAATGGCAACATTTCAAAATCCAATTCTGAAGCAATTAAACATCCATTAACAATCTTGTGGCATCATGTCTCTTTGCCAAATGTGAAGTAATACTTGAAGTTGGTTTTGATCTTTCCCAACAACGCCTCAGGGAAATATTTAGATGTTCAGCTCGTGAAAGCAACATGGCATTCACCAACAAAGTGATTTTCCTGGGCAGACAGCAATTTATTGCTTTGTAATTTCAGCTGAAAACAACAAACCTCCAAACAACAACTGAAGAAAACAAGGAGAGTGAGGCTAAATTAAGACCAGGACTAGAAATTTGAAAATAATTAGCAATGCAAGTGTTGTAATTCTCCAAAGTCATGAACATCACAACTGGTTCTTAAATTTCTATAAATTCTACTTAATAATAAAACTTCAATCTATTTCTTGGAGAATCTGCAATACTTAAAGGCCACATTAGCAATGAGACACCATCCTTTCTGGAGGCTAAATCTGCAAATTGTTCAGAGATTTTTCTCCCTGATTATATTTAATATGTTACATATAAAAACATATTATTTTAGACCACAAAAAATGCTCAGAAAAG
>JAOXYM010000012.1:25541503-25573885 GCA_028567055.1 Leptatherina wallacei | reverse complement strand
GTGTGTGTGTGTGTGTGTGTGTGTGTGTGTGTGTGTGTGTGTGTGTGTGTGTGTGTGTGTGTGTGTGTGTGTGATGAGAATCTACTGGTATGTTGATGTGAATGTAGCAATCAGTTCAAATCGGTGTCTCCTGCTTTTCTTTACTTTGTCTTTGAGTTCGCAGACAGAGTGGAGCAGAAGTTCAGGCTAACTCTGTAGTTTTAGTGACAGTAGCCTGAATTCAGCTGATTCAGCAGCATCCTGTGCAGCAGCTTGGAGATGTGATTAAACTTGTCAGATCTTTTACACCGATTCATGGAGATTATTGATACTTTCATGAAATATGATTGTAGATGGTCCTTGACATGACTTCTTTTTCTTTTTCATATGCACATGGTCTGAGGGGGACTCCACTTCTGATTGGTAGCTTGTTTATTAACATGGGAATAAAGATAAATGCCTTTTTTCTTACTTTTATCACTATCTATATTATAATTCCTTATTATTTGCAATTTGTTTTGTTCATTGTAATTTTTTCCTTTTTTTTAAATCAAATCCTTTTATCTAAATTGTTTTAATTGCTGCGTCCTTTCATGTTTTTGTGTTTTTTACTCTGTAAAGCATTTTGTGTTGTTTTTACACATTCATTAAAGTGCTATATGAATTGAATAAATGACATACATGAAAAATAAATCTGTTGTCTGAGTTATTGTTAGAAGGTGACGACAAATGTTACGGATATATTTGTTCAACAGAGCAAATGTTATTTTTGTGGCTAAACCAGTGTGTGAAGTATGGGCGGACATGGGACCCGCTGTCTCGCTTCCTTCCTTTTTGTTATTATTATTTGATACTTTGCTTATGAGTATATTATATATTTGTTTTATTTTTGTATGGTTTTGTTTTTATTGTCTGTCCTGTACTGCACTTTGGTCGATTGAGGCTGTTTTAAATGTGCTATAGAATTAAATTTGACTTGTTTTACTCTTAAAAAAAGAGCCACACTTTAGACAGAGGACTCCGTCAGCAAGAACAGCTGCACTTCTATTGATTGGTTATTGATCTGTTTTTCTTTTTACTCTTCAGTATGAGCCATGTATAAAGTCATTCTTTCCTCTGACACTTTGAGATCTGTTTCACAAATGTAAAGTGCTTTATAAACAAAATACATTATTATTATTATTATTATTATTATTATAATAAAGAATTTTCTGAGTTTGTAACACAAATTAGCTCTTTTTCCATGTTTAAATCTTATTCTTTCAAATCTATAAACAGAGTTTTGTTGCTTTACATTAGAAAAGACTCAAAGCTGTCCTTTGACACTTAAAAAATTCCTGTATCTTGCACACCGATTCTAAGTGTGACAGTGTGGTCCTGTCACTATGCCTCCGATTGATGAGGTGCCCTGGCTACTTGACCACAGTGACATCCGTCTGGCTGACTGGCCAGCACGCATGACCATCACCCGCATGGTATTGGGTTTGAGACCTCGCCTGGGCCCTCGTTGACCCTGCCACATGAGCAAAGCCATCAATGTTCCTGCTGGACATGGCAGTTAGTGAAATGTACTGATTGGCCACCCCACACTATCATCTGTCTTATCTTTTTGTCTGTCTTATTTCAGATTTTTCTCTGGGAATATTTGGGAAGTTAAATCATATCTGGGAAGATACTGGGCAGACTTTTGAAAATACTGTTAGCAAATTCAGACATGAGATAACTGGTGTCACATGATTTTAATCTTCTCACAATCAGATGTGACCATTTCCTCTAAGGTCCATCAAGACTTTTTCGAAGCAGACAACCAACTCAAGCAAGAGTATAAACTCTTTTTCTTTCCTTTTTTCATCATTTCCATTTATCTTTTCTTTTTCACATCTTCTCGATGGGAATGGAAACCCTGCAACTGTTAACATGAATCTTTGCGTTAGTCTTCTGTCCCTCTAAATCATCTTGAGACTTGTTTTATTACACAGTGAATGTAACAGTAATCACAGCCATGTCTAACACTCATGGCAAGCGAACACCAGAGAGCAGAATGACCAGAAGTTGCGCTGGACTTTTGGTTGTACTGTAGCCTTTGCAAACATGGCTTCTAAATCTGCTTTGTTTCGTCATTGAACAACTTTATGCTAGCTGTTTCCTGTTCTTGAAGCAAAGCTAGCTGACCAGTACTTGAGGCTTTACAGTTAAAGGATAAATATGAGTTGCATTAATCAAAAACATCTTACTTTGGATCATGCTGTAAATAAGGGAATTTGAGTAAATGTCCAACTTTTTCTATGATTTTCCTTAGATAAAAAGGACAGTTGCAGTGTCTTACGTCTGTGTTGCTATAAGAATAACAAGTTTTAACCAACCTCCACTTGTTGGTACTCCAATGACTCGGCGCAGGGTGCGCACCCAATCCTCCAAGTCACTTTGGGAGTTCGCCATGAAGACATGCAGACATCGCTCTCTGTCTCCAGTTGTACCTAAAGAAAGAAACATCAAACATGAACGAAAGTCTCTAGAGAAGATTTTACCTTTGAAGAGTAATCGGAGATTTCTAACCTTTTATCATGAAAACTGAAACAAAGCTCACGGTTTAAAATCTGTGGCATACAACATCGTTTTCATTATTGGTAATTAAAAGATTTCACTTAATGGTGAAACAATGTCTCTGATCACATTACTGGTGTTTCAATGCTATAGAATACAATCTGTAGATCAGGGGTCACCATCTCTGGTCCTCGAGGGCCACCATCCTGCAGGTTTTAGTATTTCTCTGCTACAACAAGTTGTTGGAGAAACATTTCATTTGAATCAGGTGAATCAGGAAACATCTAAAACCTGCAGGACAGTAGACCCAAGAGACAAAAGTTGGTGCCCCCAACTGTAGATACTTGAATAAATTAGCCTCCCCGTCATGGACTAGTAGCATGCTTACGTGGTATAATCTCGAAGAGGAATTTTCCAGGGTCATCTGAGTTTGGAGGGATTTCATTAACTTTACAGAAGCGCAGCTGGATGACTCCCTGCAGACCAAAAATAAAAGCACAAACAAAGGACCACAAGGTTGAAAACTGAATTTTTTCAAACTCACAAATATTTATGCTAATATGTACATTCATTCATAGCAACCCATTGTTACCGTTACCATTCACTGAGCATGCTTTTTGTAACATAACTGCAGTAATGCTTTCGGGGGTTTATGTCCTGCTGGTGCAGCGACAGTTTCATTAATTGTACTTGCACAATATAGAAATCCTCCTCTATCCTCCATCTTCCCCTCTGCAGCCTTCTTCTTTATCTGTTTCTGCATGCTGGTGTGTTTATGAAAGTTTTTGCAGGAAGTGAATGATAAGTAAAAGGAGTGGATGAAAACATGACATGTGACTGAAAGACAAAAAATGGTGCCATAAAGTGATGTTCTAACCAAAAAAGAAAGTTGTTATTTTTCATGCCATCAAGTATCACATGCTAACATCAGCCGCTCACGTAATCTATTTAGGAAAAAAAAGAGAAATATAAAAGATTTGGCTGTTATTAAACTATGTTTTTGAAGATTTTCTTCCTAAACACCTCAGTGACTCAATTTTGAATAATTTTGCTACCTTTGATGGCATTTTCTTGGCCTCCACTTTGTCTGTGAACAAGCTTAGAGTAACTTTCAATCAGGACCTGTAGCGCAACTCATACATAAAACAAATTTTTAAAACTGCCTTCTTCCACTTATGCATTATTGCCAAAATTGTTCCTTGGGTCTGACCTAGAGTTTTCAGACTCCTCCCTTATGGAACCAGCTGCCAGTCTCAGTATGAAACTGTCAGCTTCTTTGTCTTAGGCTGAAAACTTTCCTCTATCAGAGAGCGTATTTATTATTTTGTGAACTGTTTCTGCTCTATTTCTCATCCAAACTGGTTTTAACAATTCTCTCTTTTTTTATTTAACAGATTTGAACATTTTATGATTATCCCTAACTTATTTTTTGTGATCAGTTTTACAGTTTTTTTTTATCATTATGTACTTCAATTCTATTTTTTTGTCTTGTGTTTTCATTTGATCTTTGAGGCACATTGATTTACACTCTGCTTGCAAAGGGTCCATATGAATAAAGATGGATTTATTGAAGAAGAAACTCTTACAGTACTTCACTACTATGAACATCTGCACTGACCTCTTTGGGAGCTGAAACTAACATCTGCCATCACACCTGTGACCCACCAGTAGCTCCCAGCATGTGCTGGTCAAAACAACTTTGCTTCTCCCTGAAGCAAGGGGCAAGGGAACATTAAAGCTGAGATAGGTATTAATTAATGTTGTTATTGGGCAAATATCCATTGATGGTGTCTTGGAGGAAAAGGTGGACCATGCTGTCTCCTCAAGCTCAACTTGCTACCAGATCATAGACACAACTATAGTTAGCGTCCATCTTCTGTCAGTCTTTATGATTTCTGTCCCTGTTAATCTAACTAAATCTGACCTTGTCTAACCATTCTTCTACTGTTCTTCAGATCCCAAGGGCTTGATGCCACCCACCTCTGCTTCTATGGTTAATCCCATCTGGCTCAACTTGGTCACCTATAGGCTTTAAGTCATGGAGTTCCTCAAGGTTCGGTCCTTGGACCAAAATCTTTAACAATGTACATGCTTTCCTTAGATAATATCATTAAACAGCATGGTATAAACTTTCATAAACTTTTTTTCTTTTCTTTTTTACATTTATTTCAGTCACATTAAACATCAAGCAAATCTCATGTAGTCAAAGCCATTACCACATGGAAAACAATATAATATAATAAGAGAAAGAACAAAGAAACAAAGGAAAAATGGAACAAAAAGGTGTAGGCTGAAGCCTTATTTCACCTACCCTTTATCCATTAATCTACTTCTTTACGTTCATATAAAAAACAAATATCACATTGAACTAATTTATTTTTAAGTCTAACATCTCAGTCACAGTTCATACTACAGATCTGCATTGCTCAATCATCTTTTGTTTCAACAACACGCTGTGTGTTTGACATTATTTTATTTCTGTTTCTAATCCATTCCACAAACTAACTCCCTAACCTGAAACACATCTTGCCTTAGCATTTGTTCTGCTTCGAGTTTTTATCAACATGCAGTTCTCCCTCAGATTATAGTCACATTCTCTGCTCTCAAACAACTGCTGGATACAGTCTGGCAAAATTAATTTTTAATCTTTGTACATCAGGGAAGCAATTCTTAAATCTACCAGCTCATGAAATTTGAAGGTCTTCATATCAAAAAATAATTTATGTGTTGGCTCTGGATAATTAGCTTTTTTTATGATCCTAATAATTTTCTTTTGTAACAAAAAAATCGAATTTGTGATTGTTTTATATGTTTTTCCCCAAAACTTCCACACAATACGTAATGTGTGGAAGTATGAAAATGACGTACAGCATATACACGTACATGTACAGCAATGAGTTTGAATTTAGAACATCCTTAGGTTTGTATAGTATAGCGAAGAACTTTGATAATTTATTTTTAATAAAATTAACATAATGTTTCAGCATAATTCATGATCGATATCAACACCTAATAATTCATATTAATAAACTTGTTGAATTTCAGTGTTTTCTATCATAACTTTCACCTGAGTATTATTTTTTCAATTTCCAAAAATCATGTTTTTAGTTTTTTTTACATTTAGAGATAATTCATTGGCACTGAACCATCGATGTAAAGCATCCAACTCTTTTACCATCCAGAAGCTAGAGCAAAACACATTTGTGTCATCAGCAAAGAAAATCTATTTAAACAATTTCAACTCATTACAAATATAATTTATACACATTATAAAGAGTTTTGGTTCCAGGACTGATCTTTGTGGGATCCCACATGATACCTGCAGCATGTCTGACTTCGTATTATTTATTTGCACATATTGTTCTCTGTTCTCGAGATAGCTGCATTTTTATGATGAGACACCCTCTCTACTTTAAAGATTATACTTAAAATCTTCCTTTTTGATGAAACTTATAGGTAAGGGTGGTTAGCAATCCTTTAGTGATCCTGCCATACTGCTGAGGGATGTCTCATGATGCACTGAACACTTCCTTCCCTTTTCATCTCTCTACTATTCATTTATATATAACCTTATGACAGTACTGGCATCAATAACTTGTATTTCTCTTCTATCAGCAAGTTTCTTTGGCTACAGATGCAGTGTCTGCTGGTTTCTCTTTCCTTTCCTCTCCACCGCAATCATTCGATGCAGATGGCTGCCCTCCCTGAGCCAGGTTCTGCCAGGGGTTTTTCCTTCCTCTTAAAAGGAAGTTTTTTCCTTCCCACTGTCGCCCTGTGCATCTTCAGGATGGGGGATTGAACTGAAGTCAAGTTTCAATGCGATTTGTTGGTTTTCCTTAGCTAGGCTATTATTTGTTATGGATTGGCTTGAATTGATTAGTCTGTAAAGTACCCAGAGATGATGTTGTTGTGAATTGGTGATGTGCAAGTAAAGCTAAAGTGAATTAGAAATCTAGCTTGTAAGGGCAAACTCTGATCCAAATCAGGTCTTCTTGGACAGAGAGAGCTCTGATTTGTTGGTATGCAAGCACAGCTAACTTTGCTTGTGTATTCAGTGGGAAATCTAATTCAGAAGTGAAAAAGTCATTCCAGCAACAGCAAAGACAACCTACAATGACAAGATTTAGACATTGAACACACTGAAACATTCTCCAATATCAGTGAAACATAACCAGAAAATTGGAATCACATCGAGTATTTTCTGTATTCTTGTTATTCTTCCCTGAAAATGCACTCATGAACTTTTCTTGGAATATCTGTATGCGTCCAGTACTGAACGCCCTGCTAACTGCAGCAAAAGGTGCACATCTACAGTTGTGGTCAATTCATTTTGATTTTTTCCCTGATTAGGACAAAGACCGGAGAGTTGCAGGAAGAAAATTAATTTCCAAATGAGCCTGGCTTTAATACGACCAAACCATTTGAACATGCTTCCTGAATAGATGGCACATTTTTGGGTATGGGTTTTGCTTCTCTCCCTGAAATTCAGCTATTAACAGTACCATCTGTCTAATCTCAACATCATCTTTTTAGAAGTTTGCCTCACTTCATTTCTCTCCACACAGATAGATGTACGGTAATGATAAAACCTAGCAAAGACTGTTGGTTGCATGGTTGATTAGGCTCATTTTGTGAGATCTCAAGCATCAGTTGTGTACAGGAAGTGTGCAAAGTCCGCCACACAAGAAGTATGACTGATAAATGGCATGTTTCTTATTACTATATAAAGATTATAGGAACATATAAAACACAATGAAAAACTACACTGTATTTGTTATAGTACTATAAAATACTGGTTTTCTTTAACATAAACACTGTTATTTAAACAGAGCATGAACATGCAAGAGAGATATGGAGATGACTTTGATGGCAGTCTTTTTTTGGAGTTACTTTGGTAAAGCAAAATAATTTGAAAATAAGATTATGAGGGGTCTGGAAGTCATCGTCCAGCGTCTCACCTGGACAGTGGTCTCCTTGTCATCTTTGTGGTAGGTCAGAGTACTTCCTCTCAGCACAAAGTAGCGCGTCTGCCAGTTCTTCACCAAAGACCTCTGTTGTTTCTTGAGCCAGCCAGCCTTTAGCGGCCTCTCCATGGACCTGGAAGAGCGTGGTGAGCCCGGGCTGGGGCCTCCCTCTCCAGGAATCACACTTTTAGATCGCGCTGCCAAACACCACAAGAAATAAGGTTGTGAAAAAGATCAATCTCCCTCTCTGTCCCCCACAATATGCAGTATCACGGCCCAAGCTGTGAAAAACAACCAAAACATAAGCTGCAGTGAACTGCAGTCGTGCACTTCCTCTTTTCTGTATGAATATGCATCAGCCTATCAGAGCTCAGAGAAACCAGCTCACTGTTGTCTATTTTTGTTTCTGGTCTAATCGAGCTTAAAGGAAACTGCTGGTCTTAGCTGACCAATTTCCTGTGGAAGATGCCTGAATGCAGCTGTGATTGCTCAACCTACATAATACAGTAATAAGAAGCTAAAGGTCAGGCATTAAACTCTGAACACACTAGTTTTTCAGATATTTTTTAAAGACACTTCCGATTTCTTCAAGCTTGTTGGCCAAGAGTTCAGTGACTGTGAGCGGCAAAGATGTGATGGTCTAAAGGACTGATTAAAGAAAAGAGGCGGAGGTGTACGTGGTGTAGAGAAGACAGAGTATGGCGGAGACGGTCTGAGTGACATGCAGGGTGGTAGGACCGCTGAGATAACTGGATTCACATTGAGTCAACTTTCTCTGTTGTTCTTAAATTCACTGTGTCTTCTTAAGAAAGATGATAGAGGAGAAGAGAAGAAGAAGGGCTGGACTAGGGGTAAACAGGAAGCTGTAACATCATTCCCGGAGGCCAGCTACACTTTGAAGGTCTCCACCTATAAGCCTGAGAGTCTTTTGGTCTTAATTTAATCGCACCACCCTCCCCTGATAAGTGGAAAGTTAAAGTGATGTTGAGGAGCCCTGACCCCCCACACACAGACTAGTTTCACACCACACCCTCAGCTGAAAAACACGCAATTTCTTCAAACTGGCTCCACTTTGTGATGAGCAGTGTAACAGCATCTCCTTGATGTGCTCAAACACCACCATCAAAAAGAATGTTACATCAGGAGCAGTATCTGAATGTTAAGACATATTTGGCGAAGAGCAATATTCATGGTCCCCATTGACGAACATGTCCGATCAACAAATGACATGTTTCACCCAAACTAAATGTAAATCTTTTATTTCATCAATAGAACTCAGTGAAATTGCACAAATGTTCTGCCATTCATCAGAGATACTGTTTTCCAGCTTCTCCCCACTGTGTTGCACTCTGAAAAAACTTGTTCTACTACATTCAAAGCCATGTCATAGTTTCTTTTTTCTTCTTTAGAAACTTTTGTGTGATGTTGGAATGTTGGTTTGGACAATTATCATGATGGAATATTTATTTTCTGTGAATTAATGGAAACTGGAAGCTATCTTACAACCCACAATTTTCATGTTTCTACAGGGATTTGTGGTGACATCCATACATATCACATCCCAAACGTTATCCACTCCTTATCACTCCTTATCATCTACCCCTGTGCTTCTCTGTTTGGACAATGAATTCTCTGTGGTATTTTCCAGGCCAAATATACTGGATCGCATCTGAAGTGGCCATAGAATTTGTTCCTACCCATCACATTAACCAGGGATAACTAATTCCATACATCTTTGGCCAGTGTTCTGCAGGTTTTAGACTCAAATGAATGGGCTATCAAGAGGCTGGTGCAGAAGCTGACTACAATGTGTTGTAGAATCATTCATTTTGAATCATGTGTTGCAGCAGGGAAACATCTAAAACCCACAGGACACTAATCAAAGAGGTCCAGAGTTGGTGATCCCTGACCAAGACTATATTACTATGCATAAAACTTTAAAGTCAACTGAGCAGAAATTGGGTTTCTAGATATTTCTATGTATCTAATTTCTATCAATTCACAAAGCAAAGCTTAAAGGCAAAAACAAAATGCCAACAGAGTTAACTTTGCTAGGAAAAATAAGGTGATGAAGACCTTGGAGCACCAAGTTGAGATGATTATTGTGCCATCAAAACTCACAAGCACTGAGTTTTAAGGTTGTAAACCTATGCAGTACTACTTTGAGGTGCATCCAAGATGGTTTCACATTTTCAGCCTGATGGCTATCAATATTTATTATACAGTCCATGATTCACTTGATATCTTTTCTTTTTAAGTTCAATCTAACAGATATTTGATGAACACTGTCCAAAAAAGTAATGCGATCCAGTGCCTTTTTAAATGTCAGAACTGTCAATTAAAGTCAGATTCCTCTAATCCTACTGTATTCTGCTGCATCTGAACACGCATTTTCAGCTGTAGAAATAGCATCACTCACTGCGTCCCTGTGGTTCTAATACCATAGCTCATGCTGCTGCACACCTCCTGCTTACTGCTGCAGCTGTTTCCACAGATTGGAAGTGGATGACCAATATTTCTGTATATTTTTCCATATGTGAAGACCAGCAGACATTTAAGTGACTGTTATATTGCTCTTCCACATTTATCATGCAGAGCTGCAGATGGACAGAACCTCAAAGAAAGTCTGAATAGGTGCAGTTCTAGTTGTCAAAGGTTATTTTATAACAAAGCTTTGAGAACAAGAAAAAACTGGTGCACTCATTTGTGTTTCAGTAATCACAGGTTTCTACTTGTGTATCATTGCAGCAACAGTTTCTGCTCTGAGTTTCTTTATGAGGCTGGTATTTGTATTGCTTTTGTGTCTCTTAAAAGTATTTGTTTTTTTCTTGTAAAAATACAAATAATGCAACTGTCAGTTTAGAAACAAGACATCTAGAAACCTCCTGGCTTAGATACGCCCACTGTTAGTATGCAGAGGCTAATGCTCAACTTCTTACTGGACTCCCTGGATTAGACTCTGCCTCTGCTGGCTTAAGTTTGGATAGGCTGGCCATACTTATGGGTAGCCTGGGAATTTGCACTGACAGCCCAGCAACCATTATACTGAAGCTAACAACCAACTAACTTGTCATTGGTTAGCGTGCCAAAGCTAACTGAATCAGTTACCACATTGGCATATCTTCTTTTCCAATTTAGTATCAGACTATGCGGTACAGAGATGCCACATGCTGTTGACTTGGTTGTTGAAGGAGTTTGAGGCTCCGGCTATATGACAGACAGCGACTGCTACAAAAGCTTTCTTTCCAAATAGATATTTGACTTTCCTCTTTTCTTATTTTTTTGACATTACAAAAACAGTCAAACTTAATTCTGTCACTTTAGTGTGATTCTTGTTGATCGTAGAAGCTTAAAGCAGAAAAAGCCAGACCAAACGAGTCAATCTTTCTTCTGTTTCTGTAAGAATAGTCACGGACTGTCCTTCATATCGAGTTGTATTCATTTTACACAGCAATACATTTCTTCCAAGACATCAACCAAGAAAATTTCACAGTTAATAGTTCAAATACTTTACTGGCCAATGAATTTAAGCCTAAAATTACACTATCATATTTAAGCCTGACAAATTTCTCTTAAGTATAATTGTTAAGTTGCTTACTCTACACCTGACTCTAGCTTATAGGCTTTTCAATATGATCAGGGATCAATGTTGCTACTGCCAGGTGCTTAATCGTCTCATTTTAGGCTCTTTTATTGCACCATACATGTCAGACTATACAGGCCTTATCAGGATTTAAAAAATGTTAACAAATGTACAATTATGAAATAAAAAGATTGAACAAGTATGACTTGTTTGGAGGGGTTGCCAGGAGATAGCTTCTTCTCACTAAAAAGAAAATAGCAGCACAGCTTTATTTATGTCCTGATAAGTAAACATTTTGAACTTTAAACCTTTATATGTACATGTTGTGTTTCATTTATACTAACTTTAATTTGCTCCATAAAAAATGTGTGTCCTTCAAACATTTTGAAATGACTGCACATATCAATGCAGTGCCTACACAGCTCTGCATTGACGTAATTGTAGACGCAGTTACGTAAAAGCAGCAACAAAGCCGAAAGTTTGATTGTGTTGCTGCAAAAGCTCAGAAACTGAGCTATTGCAACAGTTTCCTGCCCAAATGTTTGCAACGTACTACTTTTGAGGCCACATGTCATCATCCACAAAACATCATCTTGATATCATCTTGAAGGTTGACCAGCTTTGAGGAAGTTATTCTTTCAAAGTAGTGCAAGAGCAACGTTGTAATATGTCTGATATTCAGTTGACAAGAAAATAAAACAAATGCACGACATGCAGCTACTTCCTCCAAAATGCTGAACATCAGTTAACACCGATTGTGAAAACTGATTATAGCTAAAACACTATTGATGAATATGAACAGGACCGTACTGAGAAGAGTTCATCCAGCTTGTGTGCACGTCTGACAATGTGAATGTTGCAACGGTTGTGCCATGCAAGCCTGAGAGGAAACAAGGCATGTAACAGCACTGAGTCCACCCTGAACAAACACGGCTAAACATAGTATTAGTAGGTCTAGCCAGCTGTGTGGTGACTGTGAAACATATGACAGAACATAGGTTTGCATACACACACACATGCACACACAGGTGGGTACATTTCTTTACATGTAGAAATCATTTAAGATAAATCCTTTAAATCTGAAGCTGATGTTAAAACATTGCAGTTTTAATACCAGATGACAGTGATTTATTTAAAAAATGTTCTAAAAACAACTCTGGTTAACATCAGCATGTACCACACAACCACCGATGCGCTCAAAAACCCACACGAAGAAAACTACATGCAGAGTTTGTCAGTTATTAAATGACATTATGACTAATTTATTATTACAAGTCAGATCATAAATTCATAGGCAGCAAAAAAAATGTGAAAAGGAGACAAAAACAGTCGAGAACTACATTGTCTGTTCTGTAAATATTGTTTTTTTTTACCCCATAAATACCCTGGAGTTATAGAAAAGTGTCAAAGTGTGCAGTGAGGAAGTGTCACATCACTGGTTGTCAGTGAATGCATCATCACCACTTTACCTATTCGAGCCGTCTCAGACTTGAAGGTGCTGAAGTCCCAGGTCCGAGGTAATTTCAGAGACATTATCCAAGAGCAACACAGGTCAGTGCCTCAGTCCACACATGCACCCCCCCACACACTCACACACACACATACAAGCACACACACACACACACACACATAAAAGAAAAATCCACGCACACAAACTGGTGATATGGCAGATCACACTTCCTACTTCCTGTGTGTTAATTTTTCTTCTTCTTTTTTGTAGCTCTTCAAAACATGTAGTTTCATGTTGCCTTCACTTCCATGTTTGCACTTGTTCTAATGAAGTGCTGCTTAAATGGCTTCCAGAGAGACAAACAGTGATGAACTCCAAGATGTCTTGCAGAAAGAAGTCTTCAAATGACTAATGTTCAGTGGCGTCACAAGAAAAAAACCACCAGCGTCTTCATAAAGGAAATGGTTTTTAATGGTTTGACTCTCAGTAAGCATGTTGCGTCACAGCTCAGGCTGCAGTGGGATGAACAAGCAGGTGCAGCATTAACAAGTTTTTCCTGAAGGTGAATGCATATCCCTTTACCGACTTACAGAATACACTTAACTTGGGGTAAGAATTCTGAGCAAGTTCAAAATGGGGAAGAAGACCGAAATGGAAGAAAGAGTCACACAGCTGGCCATGTGATTTCTTTTTATACCTTTTTATTTTCTCTGAAACAAGGCAAAGCACATCTCAGCATCAAAGAATACAGCTTTTCTCTAGACAATGTACAATTTAACAATTGCAGTTCAAGAATATATACTGAAATCATACAGATCTGTAAGAGAATCTATAACCACAAAGTAAAATGTCTACAAAGGGGAGCCAACACAGCGTGTGGGACAAACACAACTCCCGTACATTCCCTTGAGGGCTTCCTGGCAGGGTATGATGCACAACAGTAAAGTGGCATCATGAAGATTGAAAACATCACAAAGGTGTGTCCAGGGTGCTTTGAAAGTCTTTTTTTTTTTATTTTAAATCTCTTTTATTCCGTCTTCTTGTGAGCAAATTTAATCTCCGAGGGGGCTGGAATGCATCAAGCAGCAGTTCCATGAGGTCAAACTTCTCCATTTATGTGCAGCATCCATGTCGTACCCGACTGGCCGAGCACAGGAGCTCCAGCTCTCCCTGGTGGCCGTCTGTGACACCAGTCAGAAACAAACGGCAGTACAGAGCTGCTGGGCTAAAATACATCAAATCGCCACTGAGGCAGTAAGGCCAGAGAAACATGAGATAATTTACGGCTGCTAGGACGCCTTCCCTCGCGTTACTTTTCAGAAAACCACTTGAAAACACAAGTGAAAAGAATTCAAATTTATTCAACTTGTACTGTGACGCATTGACACATGAAAGGGAAGAGCCTAGAAAACACCCAACTGCACTAGTCACGGCGAGAAAATACTCTATTTCAATACTCTTTCCTATATGGCAGTAACGATAATTTAAATATTCTTCCAACCAAAAATACTAAAGAACATTCAATTTTCTAAACATCTTAATAAATGTACAGTATATTAACTCTGAAAAGTTTGAAACTGAAAACAATAAATATATATACTTTAAGAAGGATGAAATCATGATTGGCTGATGGCAAGAGATCAATAAATATGAAGCAACATTCCAATTTGGGAAAAACAGTAAATGCTTGGTTTGTACTCCAGATCATTCCATGACAAATAATGGAAAAGCTACAAAAAAATGAGTCCTTTAGAAAATATTCAAAATTAGAGGGTAGTATCCGAGGAAAGAAAACTTAAATAGGAATTTTAAAATCAAGCCAACATTTATTGTATATAGTTCATAGCAAATTAGAAGTATTTTGTATAGTTAGCATGTAGAATTACTGACCTTTACATCCCTGCTACACCGACTGCTTTATTCTTTGTCTCAATACACCGAGTACAGCTATACAGTACTTCACTGTACCTAAAGAGCGTTAATCTAGCTTTATTTCCAGGGATAAATCTATTAGTTTCTCTGATTTCACAGGAGCACAAACACAACGCTGAATGGCTGATTAATTAGTGTGTTTTGACTATTCAGACTCAATCTTCCTCCACAGCACCAACAAATCAACAAAGACAATCTATGCTTTCTGGATCATATTGGATATTTTAAATATGGGCTTCATTTACTCTAAATATTCAACACAATACCACCATTCACTGTTTAAGTGTCAAGTTCATTTACAGCCACTTCACATAGTAATTCATCATTAGCTCAGTCAGTCTGAATTCCACGTATCATTTAAAAATATTTAGATCAAACAAGATAAAACAACAAAGCAGATTTTAAGAAATGTCATAATTGCTACAGCAAAGGCTGAGGTAACCAGACCACCCACTTCAGACATGTTACATCTCTGGACTCTTTCACATTTTAGACTTATCCGAGATCACTACGTGGTATGATGCTGATGTGGATTACTTCTGGACTTCAGAGAATTCTGCTGAAGCTTTCGAGACAGACTCACTGACATTTATGAAGACCAAAAAAAATTATAAAAAAAAAAAAAAAAAAGTCTTGTGAAACAGAAACTCCCATAAAAAAGAGGCTTCAGCTTATGTTTTACTATCAAAGCAAATAAACACATAAATAAACGGAAAGATCCTGCTATAAAACTTCATGGAATGAACAGTAGTTGATTGTATTGGCAAAAGTCCAACCTGGACGGGTGCGTGAAAGCTCATCTGTCCACTTTATTACCGAGGTTTGACTCCACCTGGTCAACCTGACCAGTCGTAATAATACATCTGCTTTGAAGCTGCAAACATGGCACAAGTACAACACACAGAAGCAGATAACGGCAGTGCAGAAAGTTTTGTTCTGTACTTGTACTTTTAAAAAACAGTTTCATCCCAATAATCTGACCAGCTAACAGAGTACATGACACAGGTCTCTCTTAGAAGTAACAAGTAAAACAAACCAAAAAATATCTCAAAAACAAAACTGTCCCATCTAAGGGACGTGTTCACAGGGAAAGATTGTAGTTAATACGCTGAAGTGTCTGTGGCATCTCTTGATTCATAATAAAACATTGCTCAAAAAGCCCCAACAGCTGGTAACTTAAGAGACCAAAACAGGCATTTATCTGATTCAAACAGTTTGGTAAAATTCATATTTCTGCAAGCTTATAAAATCTTGATGATATGGCCAAGCATGAGAGATTGTGACATGATAAAAGGAAGAAAAACTTAAAGAGAAAAAAAATATGGCATATGGCAGTGGTGATGACAGCCTGAATAAAAACACACAACATTAAGATATAATTGAACATACCAAATATAAAACCATCTATATATATATATATATAAATAGAAACAATCACAAAAATGAAATTAAAAGTGAAATCGTTTGGGAGGGTGGAGCTGAAGTAACAATACAGTGAGTAACATGGCGAGAGCAGTGAATTCGAATAAGAAAAAATGTACAATAAAATATAAACACGCACTATCGGGTAATATATAGAGAGGATACTCTGTAAACAGGTAGAAATGTATATATCTGAACGGCGTGTAGCTTAACAGTGTCGACACATAAACACCGGCCTTACTGGAAAAGTGTGATGATACAGTAACCCACAAACTCAACGTGGAAACGCTGATGTCACACACGGCATCCACACAACGTAAACACACACGACTCTCAAACCCACATGAAATGGAATGACCCAAGGCTGTCGTCTTTTTGTGTATGTGTTTTCGCTCACACAAAACACAGATTCTCCCAGAGCGCCGGGTCCTCAAAGGGGGCCCCCTGGGTGCTACCCACCCTCGGGGCGAGCTGCTGTGGATGAGGGGTGGCTTTAAGGGGCAGCCTCCTCCAGGGCTGGCAGGAGGCCTTTTTCTGTCAGGTGAGCCTTCAGCGAGTTAAAGATGTGGAGCTGCTGATCAACCCGGAGGGCCAGGAGCTGTTGGATCACCTTGCTGGGGTTGGGGCCCCTGAGAGAAAACAAGAGAAAATCCAACACAAATGTTACAACTATAGCTGAACTTTTCTTCAACTCCAAACTGCTGCCTTGTTTTAATAAACAGGAGTCATTTCGTTCAAAGTAGTGTTAGCGCATCAGTAACTCATCAGCGTCATTTTAGAGACGCACCGATGTCGACACCGGTATTGGCTCCGATATTATATACACGTGTACCAATGTGAAAAACCCAGAGATGTCTAAATGACTGTGTTAATGCAACAGGATTAACCTGTGGAAATAACTTCATGTTTTTAACCTATCAATGCATAAACAACAAAGTTAGAACTCATGCTTTGGCATCATCTCGGTGAGAGAAGCTGATTTGGGGCATGTGTGTACTTTGTCACAACGGTGATCCGAATCCAATAAAAACCACTTTATCTTCCTTATCTATAAAGATTCTTATATTTTTCAAGCCTTACATTTAGAGGAAAGCCGCAGGATGATCCGTTTGATATATCACACAATTAACCACTCAGTCGTCGCATCGGATACTCTGGTCCACACTAGTTACCAGTGAACTGCAATAGGATTTATTAGTACTCGTACCGGTACTCTGTACTAAAATGTAAGTATCGGTACTTGTACTGAACAAATGTGGCATCAGTACGTCTCTAATCATTGTGAAGGCCGTATGAAGAAACGACACATTTGTTACAAACCCTTTTTTTTGGTCAAATTAATATTTCTAAACATGCAACCGGAGTGTTTACCTGATGAAGCTAGCGATGTAGACATTGACGAAAGTGGCCATGAGGTATTGGCAGTCAAATCTGTCCATAATGCCACCGTGACCCGGAATAGTGTTGGCAAAATCCTGAAGGGGACAAAAATCAAAAACATACAAGTTTGATCTGGGCTCCTAAGCACATTATAGGTAACAAAACAAAAAAAAAGCTAAAGAAGAGTTGGTCTGCGGATGTACTGACGGTTTCCTGAAGGCCGGTGGGTTAAACCCCTACCTTGATCTTGAAAGCTCTCTTGAAACCGCTGGCGAAGAAGCCACCGAAGGGCCCTACGATGGAGGCGAAGCTGGAAAGAGCGATGCTGTGAATCTGGAAAGGATACAGACGAACTGTGGTCTGTGGAGACAAGAAGGAAAATCAACATCAGCACAGTCACATTCAACAGAGACCTTTTCTTATTTCGATTATATTCTTGGGCCTGGATTTGGAAAGCTAAGACCTTTAATAAACTGTGGAACCCATATTAATGCAGCACACCAGGACATAATTCTCATTTGTGGTTATTTTATAGTTACATAGCATCATATAAATATATGGTCCCGTGCATATCTTGGTAGGAAGGTAGTAAGTAGATGAATATTCACAATGAGCCTAATCACTCGGCTTGTATTAAAAAAGAGAAAGAAATAGGGGAAAAAAGAAAAGAAAATGTCAACCAAGCCTTACCCATCCCGTAACAGACTCCAGGACACTGGGAAGCGCGTAGTCCTGGAGCTGGAAAAGCTCTGATGGCTCACAGTCCACCTGGAAGCTGTTGGAGTCATTGTTGAACTCCACCGGACACACAAAGTAGCGCCACCCGGCCATGACGTAGGAGAGCTGAGAGAGAGAGCAAGATGCTTTCACTCTTCAGTTACATCACATTAGTTTTATTCATTTTAACTTTCTTTAGAGAAAATTAATCTAAAAGAATATTTGTTGTTCTACACAAGAACAAAATATATTTCCTACCATGATGCCAAACACGATGGTGGAGAACAATCCACCAATGAATCCCTCCCATGTCTTCTTAGGGGACAGCTGCAGTAGCCATAAACAAAGATTACATCATCATCCATGTGTCCATAACTGGACAAAACCAGCTGAAAAGCTGTGGAACAAACTGGGAAATTTAAGGACTAACCTTGATGAGAGGCGTTCGTCCAAAGAAGAAACCAAACATGTAAGCCATAATGTCATTACAGATCACACAGGATATGGGGACAATGAACCTATTTAGACAAAGACGAGATTATATCATAATTAGCCTGTATATGGTTAAGTGCCTGTATTACATTGTGAATCAAAACCCAAGATCATCTAATTTTGAAATGATTAGATTTGACTTTTTGCATGAAAATAATCAGAATAAAGAGTTTCTGCCTTTTAGGTTTAACTGAACAGTATTAAAGCAGATAAAGAACCCGTCACTCACCAGATCATTCCTTCAAACAGATTGTGAATAATGAGGTGAGACTGAGTCACCACAATCAGCAGAGTCACATGGGTCCAGCCAAACTGTGGAGACACATTAAGATGAACAGTGTGTGTTTACATAAGGACAGGTTAACACCAGTTTCCAGTCTTTTCCTTCACTCATTTTGAATGGTCTAGTGTCCCCTTATGTGGTGTATGTGCAGGGTTTTAAATCCACTGAACGGATGTAATATTGTGGGATCAGTTTCTACTAAATGTAATAAACACATTAGGACTGATTGCGCCCTTAAGAACAATCCTTGTCCCACTTAATCATTAACTGGAGGGCTTGTTCATCAATAATCTAGCCTTCAGCCACGATGCCAGGAGGAGGCGGGTTCCCACTTACCATGTAGAACTGAAGCCGGTAATGTTTCTTCACCAAACTCAGCACGAACATGCAGAAACCTGCAGGAGCAGAACAAACACTGCGTGAAGTGCAGAACAGTAGCATCTGTATGAAGGAGGAGGTGAATTCATTCAGAAATTAGGTCATCTTTGGTCAAACTGATTAAATTTAGCTTGACCCATTTCAAACAAAGCCCAGTTTAGAGTGTAGTGAGCAGCTCCGCATTGCCGGAGATGTTTTTCACATGACTGACATGAAAGGATGTTGCTAAGACAAAGACAGAGAGAAGGTGGCTTCACCCAGTTAAGAGTCAGCTACCGAGAGGCTCTGCTTCCTGAACTCAGCCGTTCACATTAGCAGCCTCTCTTCTTTAGGTTAGATGTAACATGTACAACACTGCAGATCATCACATCACAATGTCAGCTTTAACACCTCGTGTCTAAATGCTTGGGAAAAACCTGGGCTGTTCAGTTTCACCTTGAAGCCAGTAGGCAAGAGGCAGAAACTGTCAGGGTGCTTCCTTCCTCCCCACATCCTGTTTGGCATGAATAAGAAACTTAAGTAGTGCTGTTGTACTAACCGACATCCTGCAGTTCGAGAAGTGGGACATCACAGTTCACATGTGACTAAAATAACCTATCGAGTAACTAGGATTATAATAAAAAGATGTGTGACAGTCTAAGTTTAAACATTCATTGTGTTTGAGTAAATAGCCGAGTTAAGGGTTTCCTCATTTCCAAGGAGCACCAAGTTAAACAGGATGTCTGTTGTTTTTAAAGTCCAGTGCGTTGGATTTAGCAACATTTACTGGCACAAACTGCAGATTATGGCCAACTTAATAACCTCATCTTCCGAACATGGAAAAAATAAAACATGTTGTTTTCATTTTCTTCATGTAAACTACAGCAGAAACATGGCAGAGAAAAGCCAAGAAGTCGAGACATTATTCATTCTCAGTAGAGTTGATTGTTATTTTCACATCTTTCTACTTTAATGAAATCATTATCATAAACTTCATGTAGCAATTTTGCCAGAAGATCACCAAATGTTGGACCTTTATTCAAAATGACTCTTTTATTTCTGTGTTTTAGTTTCCCAACAGCTCAGTTTGGCACATATCAATTATTGTAGCCGTCTTGTATCTTCTTGTCCTTATTTAAGGTTCTTTAAACATCTTGCTCTTTTCGAGACTTTCAGCAGATTTCAGATTAGGGGGCTACATCTTTGAAGACCAATACTAATTTCAAGGTGTGTTTAAGACCAGTATTGTAGTTGTGTAGAAGCCATCAAATTGTTGAGTTCAGCTAAGACGGCTATGATGTTTACTTCCCGAAAATTGATTCTTCCCTTCGCTGTGAAAATGTTCCATGAACCACTGAGTCCAGGAGACAACAGCATGATCCATCCGCTCTGTGCACGCAGTTGCATCTCAAGCTCTTGAAGATCTGTAAATTTAATTCAGTTTTGAACCATTTTCCAAAAGTTTTGACGTCATGAGTCTGCAGAGCAAAATGCAACAGGTCTGTCTGCTTTCTCATTTGCAAACATCTGAAACGGAATTTCGTGATGAAGAGGCATGTGAGGATTTCCTTCCTCAGAACGGACTCGTGTTGCAGCCTGGTAACAGAGTGCTTCGCCTCTCCAGAGTCTGCTTTTGTTCCTGAATCTAAATGATCTACGTTAAACTGAGCTGCACATGCAACGGTAATGTGTGTGGACTGAAAACAGACAAGACTAAATGTAGTCGGGGTTTCGATGAGTAATTGTGAATAAATGTTGAACAAAGGTCAATCTTCCTGCATTTACTGCAGCACAGAAAAGTAGGAGGATCTAAGAAGAAATGGTGCATACAATCACTGATTCAACTGAGTCTGTGCACAAACAGGCATAGCACAAAGCCGCAGGCAGAATACCGGTCACCCCGTTTGCAGTATAAACAAACAAGCTAAGTCCTTTATATTCCATCATATTTCATTTATTTATTCACAGTTTTTCTGCTCTAATGAACACAAACACCTCCACACATTTCGCAGGATGGTGACACTTCACCTGGTTTTATGTAAATGTTCCAGATCTACTGAGCGAGCCTGAATGTTTGGCACAGAAATCAGAAAAGGAAGAAAAGACTATTCAACTATTGAAGACCTCGTACCCGTGCACTAACCCGAACCCTGTGTGATGCGCAGCCACAAAAGATTAAACATCCCGAAAAACAGCAAAGTAAAAAGAAACAAATAAATTGGGGCAGAGGTCGGTCTCTCTCCGGATACGTACATCACAACTTGTTTTTATCTTATTACTTTCCCAATGGCTGTCATCTGCCCAGAGCAATGTGACAGATCCTGCTGCAGCCGTTTTAACCCGATCTACTCAACGTGGAATGTGCCTTAAGTTAATATTGGATAATCTTTTTTTTTCTCTCAGCTACCCTGAGAGAAACTGCAGGAGGAAAACATTCCATATTTAATGGACCAAAACTAAGCTGAACAAGATTTTAGCAGAATTTAATTATGCTAGCAGCACGCTGCTTCACCAACATTAAACTGTTTTTTAGAGCTTTTTGAAGGTGGTATAGTTAGATAGATAAATACTTTATTCATCCCCATAGAGGAAATTCATGGATGTTATTAATAGTATGTTACGGAATGTTATAGTTAAAGATCCACTGGAATAACCTGAAAGAATAAATGTTTCTGTGATGTTTCCCACTGGCTTGATAACGTGAAACATTTACAGAATCAATAAGATGAGAACTTCTGGCTTTCTAGTCAGTTTGACTCTGTGTGTACCTGTTAGGTAGAGGGCAAAGGAGATAAAGCGGTGGTATTTGCTAAGGATGCGAAGCGGCTCCTCTCTTTGCACCAGTGTGAAGAAGTAATCCGTCACAGTCTCACCATAGAAGAAGTAGTTCACACACAGCAGGAAGTACCTGTAGAGCAGAAAGTTATGGGCGAAAAACACATCTTACTGTCGGATTAGCAGCTGATTACACTGAGTTGTTCAATATGCCTGCAGAAAACCTGGAATGCTGATATATTTAGTCTGTCATGTGCACATTTTTGCTCTCTGATTCACTTTCCTCTGAAAAATCAAAAGTTGAAAGTACCGTTGCATGTGAAAGCACAGCATTTCCACCAGGTCTTTTAGGCTTGTGGCATAGTGAATATCAGGACTCTGCTACGTATCACGCTACACTGCACACTAGTACTATTAAAAACTAAAAACGACGCACTTCCTGACATTAATTCCTAATTGGCTCAACGACCTACAAACTATGTCAACTAAAACAAAACAAGCTAGGAAACAAACCTGAGGACATCTGCAACAAAATAAGCATGAAACGAGACAATAAGGAAGAAGTCTGAATGGATATTTGGGATGTTGATGATGTCTCTGTAAGATGTGCGAGTCCTCACCAGCTCAGCGTCCTGAACCAGGGCAGGTGGTACGAGTGGTACACGCTGTAACCGATCGTGATGATTTCTTGGAAGCACTTGATCTGAACGCAGAGGACCTTCACAGAGAAACACGGCATCAGAAGGGGGTCAAACTACTGGAGCGTCACATCTCAGTGTGTGTGTGTGTGTGTGTACGTGTGTGCCCCACTGACACGAAAACAGCTGACAAACCTAGTTTCAGGGAATTCCTAGATAACAGAGCCTGCATGTCATTACACAGCAGGCTCCTCTTTAATCCACGAGGAAAAGGTTTTCAGGTGTGTAAGGGTCTACACATAGGAAAGTCAACATGTCGACAACATGAAGTCACAGAAAACAGAAGCTGCGCCTTGACATAAATACGTAAAAATAGGAAACCATGGCTTAAAACAGCTCATTTTCTGTGGAGCGACTAACTTGGGGATGTTTTAGCGCCATCCGCTCTGTTTGTACTCACAATCATCATGAGCACCATGGGGCCCAGGTAGATGATAAAGAAGAAGAAGGAGATCATGGCTAATGTGAGGATGCCCCGCACCCACCAGTTCTTCCATCTGAGGAGAAAACAACACTTCTGTCAGTTCAAAAGGAGAATAAAGTACAAAGCAAGACATCTGCTGGATCAGTAAACTGGATCACATGAAACTTTCTCACAGGCCGCGGGGGAACACAGGACAAACTAAACACCGGCCAATTTTGCAGCGTACATCAGGCCACTGCTGCAGTTCTTCACCAGTACCGTTTGTGCCGCTGCAGATGTATTTTCCATGACTACAGTAGCAAAAACAATATTGGTTTGATATCAACCAACTATAAATACTGAACCGACAGATCAGTGAATAATGTCACCTCTTCAAAGCAAACCATGTGTGGCGGGATTCCTTTTTATGATTCACGTCTCCTCCACACGTGCAGCAGTTCTGAGATGTAGTCCAGGATAAACAAGCATCTCTGGTTCAAGCCTGAACATCTTCACAACATAGAGGAGGGGTGGTTTATGTAAGCAAATATCCTGAAGGAAGGAACTTTTCTCAGTGGTGATTTTGGGTGACTCGGCATAAAGATATGCAGCATGAGCAGGGTGGGGGCTGTTGTGAAGGTTACAGAGTAAACATTCACTTCACTAATCTCTGTAATGGGCTGCATTGTTAAAGCTATCCTCACCGTTTGAGTCAAATCATTTTTAATGGACTTTAAAAGGAACATTGCAGCTCTGCCACTCTGAACACTCATGCCTCTACAGGAGAGGGGAGAAGAAGAGAAACAGATTGGATATCTGGATGAAAGCCATGGCAACACCACCACACCATTTTGAGGTTAAGGTTTGGAAGGATGAGCTGGGACTGGGAGCCTGGCCTCCAGCCTCCGTGCACGCCTCTACATCGAGTGAGCTGTGGTCCTTTAAGAGTTTTGGTCATGCTACTTAGTTGCAGGCTTCTGTGGGGTACAGGTGAAGCAACAAGAGGTCCAGGCAGGGCCAGACACCATCAACACATAACAGTGGCTGTTGCAGAGGCCCTAGGTATCCATCGGTGTGGATCAAAGCCTATGCAAAGTGAGGGGTTTTGGGTGTATTCAACCAAAGTAAACAGACTCCAAACAGTTGCGTAATCCTTAGAAATTACACAATGCTCAGGTCAAATGTTGATTGGTTCAAATCTGCTTTAACTGGGAGGGGGCCCAATAACAAATGGGACAATATGAGAATATGTGTAAATGTGACGCAGCATGTTTCAGTCTCCAGAAGCAGAATTATGATACTATATGATGTCGTTCAGCCCAGAGTATACCTCGAGGAAAGTCCAGACAGGGCCTTGTTTAGAACTTCAGGGGTGTCATCAGGAGGGACTGGCACCTCTGGGACTCCTGAGTCCACCTTGGATTCGCTGTCAGACACCCCATCTTTTTCCGTCTTCAGCTCACTGTCTGAACCCTGCCACAAAAAGCAAAAAACACCACCAACATTTAGCTGAGACGTAGTTTCTAAAACAAACTAACTCTCTCAAGTTAGCCATTTAATGACCATTTACATTTTTGTTGCATCTTAAGAGTTTAGTCTAGTGATGCGACGAGATGACGAATGTATGCATTTGAATTTTTTTTCACATCTTCACAACAGTGACACTCAAAGAGGAAATGAGAATCAATGTTTATATGAATTCAAATGTATGTTTATCGCCACGGCAGCATCTATGAGGTCCCCGTTCTGGGGAGGATTCATCCCTCCATATAAACCTCAGCAGTAGCCGACCTGATTTTCAGCCTGGTTCTTGTGTCATCTGGCGTACATCAGCCTTGTCTCCCCGTTTCCCTTCCTTCAGAGTGATAAATGAAGACGTATCTCTCAGGAGCCTGGGTCACAGCTTTGCTGGATTCTTTCCCATTTTTAAGGATTTCTTAAGATAAAAAAAAATTCAGCCTGGGTTTATCAAAAGTCTTGTTTTAACTTGACTGCTACGGGCAACAGTATTAGGTCTTTCTTTACCCAGCATTATATTCTTTATAATCTGGTCTCCTGGCCCTCATCGACCTTGATTTTAGTCTACAAAACTATACAGGGTAAACTCCTGTTATATTTGAGAAGTTTTTTAATACCAATAAATAACTTTTATAATGTGTAATCACACAGACTGCTGCCGTTTAAAACACCTAAATGTCTACCGAGGTACAACTGCATTTTCTTATTTTGCACCTTGGTCCTAAAATACCCTCCAGGACACCTTAAAACTCATAAAATCAACATAAAACTAGTTTTTTTTTTGGTTCATTTAAACCTTTATTAGGAATTTATTCAACTGAAGTCTGTAAATAGTTTTAAGATGATTTTGTGTGTTTTTTGCTTTATATACAGGATGCGATTTGTGAAAAAACCAGAGGGGGGGGTAATATTGCCAAACATTTTTTATTCAGAAAAATGACCAAAACAGCAGACCAACAGTATAACAGGCTATGAAAGTTGTTGTTTCTCGTGTAAACTTCATATATAGGCTACAGCCAAGGCGAACGTGGTAGGTTGTTTTTTTTTACTCCAACTGAAGTCCTGCATTTGCAGAAATATTTGCTGATTATATTGAACTTTAAAAGTGCCAGATGAAAATAAATAAAATGAATTTCTTTTTAAAAAGTCCCAATGTCAAAAGAAAATGAGACAAAGCCGACCACAATGTGCAGTAAAAATGTTATTTTTTCTTTTGTTGTTAATCTGGGTCGCTACAAAAAGTCTGCTCTGATAACACCGATCAGCCTTTTTCCTGCTTCCGGATAAATAACGGCTGTGGACAGTGGGGGGGGAAACTTTGCATGCTCTGTGAGACGGTGACATTTTAACTGAGGGAACTCCTTCAGGAGCATGTGGGACTGCTTATGGCCTCAACCACAAAAGTTTTGTGGATGGTGAAAGTTTATCATACAGTAGAAGATGTGCTCGTCTTCATCAGAGGGCCAGTTTGATGGATTAAGAGCGGCGGCAGTTCTTATGCCGTTGTCATCCGTCCTGAGCTTAATGTTGTCAGCCAGGGAGACAAACGTTTACACTGCCGGCAAACGTGACACAAAATGACACCATTTTAGTCCGGATCCGATGACTAAAAAGCCCACATTATATGTAAATAGTGACCCATTTCATGCTTCACTGTAGACGCGCGCCGGTGGAGCACTTGATGTTGAGTAGGAAGCAATCCAAAGTCTATACATGGTGTTTTATTGTTAAAATCGTCCGGATCCACTTTGCTTTTCATCGACTGACTTCCTGCCTAAATGACCCGCTCTGCTCTACCGTGAGGAGGTTTCCAAGCGGCAAACATAGAACAGCTGCGTTGCGTATTCTAGAGAAGCGCAAAGCGACGGTGATTGTGTAATGCTTCAGAAACGCTGCGCAGCACAACTGGTGCAACCGTTGGTGGGATTTGAGTGGTTGCAATCAGCTGCAAAGCCTCTACCTGCACTGATTTTATCCCCTCCTAGGGCAAAAATAATTCAGCAGAGTGTAGGATGTAAAAACCAGAGGGGGGGGGGGAAAATCCCCACCATCCCCACCGGCAAATCGCCCCGTTTATACTTTATACTTTGGTTGTGTGTTGGGTTTTACATGTGTCGACTGCCACAGGGTGCCTTCTAGGTCAGCTCTCAGTCAAAAAAGAGACCGTAGACTTAAGAGACTTCCTGGTTAAAAAGAAGGTTTAATAATAAAGATATCTAATTCTTCTTTTGTTTTGTTATTATATAATATTTTATATTAGGTTGTTTTTTGTTTTGTTTTATTTTTCTGCAAAGAGATGCAAAGTTTTCAGAGGAATCGCCTTATTGGTGCACAAATATTGTCATTTGTCTGTTAGATTGTCTTTGACATTCGTCATAGATGCAACTAAAGAAACAGGAACAAATTCTGGTAACAAAGTACCTAAAAATACCTTTTAAAATGGGCCCTTTGCTAAGTTGTCTGTTATATATTACCACAACACCAGAATGATTCACAAGTCAGTGTTAAATGGCTTAACAATAGGAGGCTGGGAACCAGAAGTGGACTGAAAATGGATGAAGGCAGCAGCTGATGTCCACAAAAAAAAACACTTGAAAAAGACTTTCAGAGAGTGGAGAACTATTACTCAGGACCACTTTAAGAGATTACAAGAACATTCTGGCTTCTAAAAGCAAAATATAAAGAAAAGAAGGACGGCTTGAGACTTTGCACAGTACTGTAATAAACTATTTATTTACACAACACCCGCAGTTAGTTTGCTGCCCTGTAATTGGACAATTTTCTTTCCAAGGAAAACAGCTAAGTGCAGTCTGCATGTAGCAACATAGACATGGAGGGAGGGAGGGAGCTAACCAGCCTACAATCGTTAACACCCCTGGGCCATGGAGCAGTACTGTATATGAGGCCTAATGTTGAAGTCGAGACATATTTAGTTTGCTGCAGTTGATATTTACTTGAACAGATACTGAAAGAGGTTAGTGTTGTTGAGCAAACAGCATCAGAGGTATCACATGAGAGGATGACAAGCCGACGTATTAAGAGGAGCAGGACAGCCAGAGCAGGGTTGTGTGTGTGTGGGAGGCCGAGCATTGTGCCAAATTATCTCCTTCCATATTGGTGATTTCCCAGAAGCATATGCTGACTGGTGAGAGACGTAATGAAACACACGGATCTCTGCCTCCCGCGGTAACAGTAATGTAAAATGGATGTTGTCAGACAGCAGCAGCCCCATTATTGTTACAGCTTCTGTGAGAAAACTGAGGCTTATTCCTTTCTCTTTCCATCTCCCCTGCTGCCCTCTATCACTGGTGACCAAATTAGGCTTTGAGTTGTCGCCTCTCATTTGCTCAGCAGATGGTGGACATGCGGCTTTGTGACACCCACTCAGTCTCTCACATGAACTTTAATCAGCCGACTACATTACTGCTGCTGGATTCTTTATTTATTTTTTCATATCAATAACAGACATGGGGGGGTTTTTGCCTACACTGCCATTTAATTAACCTCACAATGTTACAGTGACATGTCATGTTATTTTGTACTCTTTTCTACTCGTTTACATTTATAATGCTGACTCAAGTATACCATCACCAATAAGCTGGAGGTACATTTTTCAAAACAGCCACTGTGTAATTTGTCACCCACATATCAAAGCCTCTTCTTCTAACACGTTATCCCCCCCAAAAAAATCCACCCGTAAACAAAGTTCTCACTTGAAATGTAAGAAAATTATTAGAGACAAGAAAGGGTAACTCTAGCACGCCAGACCAGCCGGCTTTCCCAGTGTTGAAGACGATATTTTCAACACTAGCAACAGTCAGAAGGTCAACGCTGTTTTTTTTCTCATTTGTGTCCACTTTGCAAAACGTGAATTCAACAGCGAACTGCCTTGATTGTATTTCCAAATTGTGACGATGACATTTCCAGAAAAATTGGGAGTTTCTTAAGATGCAACAAAAATCTCAATTTGATGACTTTAACACGATAAGACAAACTTTTTTAATTGCAGACAGATGTGGACTGCAGTGGTGGTGGGTGTACTGTGTAAAGTTTGATAAAATTGTGAAGCACACAATTTTTGATCATAATATCATACAACATCAGAAGCTGCAGAATAACACCTCTTGTTCTTGTCACGTACAAAGTTGTCAACTCTGCCAGTCTGAACAAACTGGTACCACATCAGCTTTTAACTGGCTCTCCCTACACCGGGAGTACATTCTGCACTCTTATCATTATGCTGCTGTAATGCAGAGGCACTTCTTCTCTGTGGCTTTGCAGGAGAAGGATGGCAAATAAAGCCTAGCTTCCAAGGGACGGCGAAGACCAATGATTACCATGATGGATTGTCCAGTATAATGAAATGGAACAACTTTATGTAATTGTTTCATGTTATCGTACATTTATCATTCATCTAGAAAGCATCGGGTGATAATAATGTTGGATCGGCTCAGTCTAACTCTAGTGATGGATGAAAATTATTTCCCAAGGCAATTCAGGGCCCATGTGGCAACATGGATCCTGGTCTCATGGCGGTCTCTTTTTCATGCAATGCTGCCTGAGGGGTCGACACAAACTGGTAAACTATGACCCATCCTTGCTTGAAAAGTATGTGGTTGATGCTCATTTCATAAAACAAGCCTGATACTTTCATCTGACTGATTAATGGTAAAATTTTCCAGAAAAGTTTTCGGTGCATCTATAAACTTTGTTGCCTGTCTACACTGATGAGAGAAGACTGAGAATCACTTCCTTGTGCTCGTCTCTTCAAATAAATTAACAAGTGACATAATCAAGTTTATGTGGCATTTCAGAAAATTTGCCAGTTTTCTGGAAATGGGGTTATTATAAGAAACATAAATGAAACAGTGTACACAGCTGGTGAAACCCATCATCTGGCTGCAGAAGCATGCACAACAACACACACACTGAGCCATTTTCTGTCTGCTGGTTTCTATGGAGACAATATCCGTCATTCAGGATACTCGAGTTAAAAATAGGCGCTCTCTCTCCTAAACACTCCTCCCCTTTCATGTCGTCTTTTACACCAGTGGCAACTTTGTGTTCCCCCCCCAGAGTTTATTTCATAAGCAAAGTTCCATCAGCAGGCTCTGAAAGGCTACAGGCAAGTTTTTGAGGGATTTTTACGCCTTTATACACAGAGGAGTGGGAATTCTTCATTAAATAGAGCAGAAACCAATTTGGGAGCCTTGTGATTTAGATACAAAAACTATGAAGCAACTGTATTAAAACTGTTTTGAACAGCAAAAAGACCCGTATGTTCGGTCATGATAAAATGATTCTTCTGACATCAGCTAAAATAAAACAAAACATACACAAACAAACACGTACACAACCAGAGCTCACTGCAGTTCAATTTAAAGCTGCATTCAGATCTGGCTTTGCATCGACACTCAAAGCTCTGTGGTAAAAATTTAAATGATCAAACAAACCCTCCATCTTTTTGTAAATAAAAACATTAGTGTGCATCAGTGTAATGTCCTATTAGACAAACTTCGCTTGTAGATAAGAAAAAAGCTTCGGGTTTTCCTTGTGTGTCATGAAACAAGGAATAGACGTTACATTGGAAATCAATGACCTTGCACGTCCTGCATTTGAATAATGTGCGTGTTGAATGTTCAGACTAAAAATCTGACATCTGCATGAATTTTCATATTACCCTATTGGGTGCTTGTTGTGGTCCATAGTTACCACTGCTTTTACATGTATGTCAATTCAAACTTTTCCAAAGGACTTCTGGTCCTGTTCGGGCACTTGGGCTGCAGAGGGTTGACTCAATGTTTGATTAACCTTGTGTTCTTGTAAACAAGGAGGATGTCAGGTGTCAAGCCATGAAATAAAAAGAGATAATTAAAAAAAAAAATACATTAAATGTTTGTTCTGGGACATAATAACATTTAACACATCACACATTAGATAAAAGATAAAAATCATGTTACAAAATGAAAATCCAGCACCTCTTTGGAATTGCCATAATGTCTAAATGGTAAAATATCCAACACTTAAAAATAATATTTGTGAGATAGTAGTAGTACATATTATCCTACATCCGAGTTGTAGAGGGCAGTTAAAAAAACTGAGACATTTAACAAGTCATTACACTTAGTGGGATTGTCTGGTAAATTAAACTAACCCCGTGTGGTTTGTTGGAGCTAATGCCTCGACTACTTTCCCATCTGCTTTTAGCAGCTCTCCAATTGTCTGTAATCATCTCGCCCTATATTAGTCACACATCCATCACACCATCACCACACCCCTTTGCTGGCTCCGACTATTCACTGGGACACATTTCTGCTATCTATGTTGACAAAACAGACCATGTTTCTCTTCAACATGACTGAAACAAGACAGTGTTTCTATAATATGTTGGTGAAGCGTGTGTTATTGTAGCCGTGATACCAGTCAAGCTAATGCTGCCACACAGACAGGGACGGTGTTTGTACGCTGATAGTTGAACGGGAAACAAGCTGAATTATGCATTTAAGTTCACCTACTGCTGTTCAAAAAAGAGAGAGAGAAAGAAAACAGGAGGAAAAGCTTTCTGTGGCAGACATCGAGGAGTAATATTGATTGCTTTGCTGGCCTTTTAACGCCGTGCAACGTAGCTTGCGAGCTGCAAACCGCCTCACCAAACACTGGTTCAATTTCAGGCATTTTATTGTTGCCAAGCTTTGCATCAAGTAAGAAAGCTGGTTCAGTTATAGATTAAGGATTTTTACATACAAGAACTGTCGTTTTATTAATCGGCAAGTGACACATGAAAAAATGACACCCATTTGTTTACATTTTCACATTTAGTTACGTGTTTTTTTTATTGTTAAACGCTCAGAGGAAGATCTGCCCATCCAGTAAATAATCACAGAGGTTTGGCGGATGACTTTAAGAGACAGCTCCCATTCTTTTAAGCGCGAGATATGGCTCCATTAGACGACGTAAAATGACTGACTTTAGTTGTATAAGACTTGACTTATCCGTAGAATAATACTGTAAGGACTGTCAGATAGCTAGGTGGCTAGTTAGCATCGGCTATAAATGTCAGAAACGTGTCCTGGTTAACGTTACCTTGTCCTCTGACGGCTGCTCTTGTAACGTTGAGTCGGTGTCTTTGGCTCCACGGTGCCTTATTTCCGTCATCTTACTGCAGCAACAACAACAACAAAGGTCCACAGGCTCCGAGAATTGATCGTTTGCTGGATACACTTCTGTTAATATCTAAGCTAGATGTTGCCAGCAACACTTTTTTTTTGTACGAGATGAGACCAATCGATGACAAATCACTAGCAAGAAAAAAACTATGAGTTTCCGGTTTTCAACATAAAGTTCAAAGAAATTACCATATTTTAAATAAATAAAAGTCTTCATTATTATCTGATAACTTATTAACCTTTTTTCCTCAGGCTGCTTCAAGTATCTGATACAAGTTGTGGGTTTAGATCATTGACTGTAAATATATAGGTGTAGATGTAAACATAAAACAGGTATAGTGATTGCTGTCAAGTGATAAAGTACACTTCCTTTATATTTGTAAGTTTTAATATCAGGACATTAAAATGAATAAATACACAAATGTAACAAATACATAAATAGATAAACAATTTTTGAAAAAGGAAAGCTGATCCCGAAGAGTTTTTCAAATTCGACACATACAAACAGATAAAAAGATTAATACAATCCCCCCCCCAAAAAAAAATAAAATAAAAACCAAATGTAAATCCCAATAGAACATATTCAACATATCAGATGTTGAGACATGAGGCATTTTACTATTTAACCAAATTTATTAGCTCATTTTAAATTTAATGGCAGCAACGTATCTAAAAAAGAAGATGGAACAGGGTGATGTTTACCGTTGTGCAGCATCCCC
>JAOXYM010000012.1:25510745-25527706 GCA_028567055.1 Leptatherina wallacei | reverse complement strand
TGTGTGTGTGTGTGTGTGTGTGTGTGTGTGTGTGTGTGTGTGTGTGTGTGTGTGTGTGTGTGTGTGTGTGTGTAGAAAAAACCCCAAGAGAAAAAAAACAAAACAAATAAAAACAAGATATAAAATTGTACCATTATTTGTCCTTTCTTTAAGTTTTTAAAGAAAGACTATTTAGCTTAGCTTTTTAAAAATGTAACACACCTGTATGCAGCAATCTCAATGTCCAGGGCCATCTTGACATTCAGCAGGTCTTGGTATTCACGCAGGTGGCGGGACATCTCTCCTTTGGTGCTGCGCAGAGCACCCTCCAGCTGCTGGATGGTGTCCTTCAGGCACACACACATGAAATTATATAAAATACTAACTAACTCCCGGCTATGTCTCTCTTTCAAATTCCTCTTAACATATCAAATACACACAGCCTATATAAAAGATTCTAATTTAAAAAGAAAAAGGTCTCCTTTTCTCGACTCATTTACTTACTTGCATTTCTCTGATCTCACTGTTGTGGCGATCCTCCATGTCAGCAATCTGTCTCTCCAGGGCTTCATTGTGGCCCCTGAGGGACTCGATCTCCAGGGTGCGGGCTTGTACCTGCCTGCGGTACTCGCTCAGCTCCTCCTTTGAGTGCTTGATGGCGTCCTGGTTGCGAGCGGCAGCCTCGGACACGGAGGCAAACTTGGAGTGGTACCACTCCTCTGACTGGGCCTGGTTCCTGGCTGACAGGTTCTCATACTGGGATCGGATGTCCTTCAGGGCCGCAGCCAGGTCCGGTTTGCTCATGTCCATCTCCACCGAAACCTTGATGGATTTAAGAGTCGATGGTAAGAACAACATAACTTTCCAGCTACTCTAAATGAGCTGATGAACATGTCAGTCTGACAAGAACAGAAGTTTTCTGTCATTTTCTGCAGAAATAAACCAACAAGTGTAAGATAATTTGATGCAAATGTTGTCTGCATATGCTTCTAATGTTTTCTTTCTAAATGTACTCTGTAGTTTCCATAGATTTGTCTAGGTGATATATGCATAAATGTATAAGGTAAGCTGTTTAGAGATGAGCTGCGTCGCTGCAGGACTGATGACTCAGGCTTCTCTGCTGCAGAAAGCTGTGCTGTCAATATCTTACATGGGAACAATATTCCCTGCAGGGCAATACAGACACCTCTGGAGAAATCTGCCCAGTAACCATGACTGCCTCACTCACTACAAGTCAATACTATATGGACAAAGTCCCAAAGGTGCAGTGACAGCTGCTGCTCATCATTCCCAAGTTTCTTCTTTGCAGTTTGCAGCACCAGGACTTCCAAAACTACCACAGCATGCCAATGATACTCACAGTTACTAAAGCTAGTTTTGCATGATTCGGAATTATTTTTGTGAAATAAACAGAGTAGGCTATTTTTTTATGTTTTGCTGCACTTTTAGCAGTTTGAAATGCGCGCAGAGTTTATTCCTGCCTGCTGTCCCTTGAGACGACCACACCCCTGAATTAATTATGCGCCAAGTAGGCCGAACACATACTAACACACCACTTAATGAGAACGGCATCATTTAGCTGACTAATGGTTGGTGACACCTCACAGTAGGCTATACTTTCAGGCTGTAAGAACCTAAAAATGTCGAGCCGCATAAGTAACGGGCAACATAACTCCAACCATTCAGTCAGATGACATGAGTCTACTGCTAAAGAGAGAAAAAAAGAGCGCTCCATTAGCATCAACACTTTTGTGTGGGTGCGTGACGAAGCGCGCGGGTTCTGCAGGTAAGCTGGACAGCTCCCGCTTTTTGGAGGAGAAGGAGGGGTGGTGGGCGGTGGGGGGTGGGGGGGGGGGACAGAGGGTGGTGCTGAAAACGGAACTGCAGTGCCATCAATTTTACAGAGCGCAGTGTTCAGTTTGTGGAGGACTCAGCGTGACGCATGTTTGGAGAGGGAGGGGGAGGACTGATGAAAATCTGTTTTAACACCCTTTGAAGGTTAATTACATCCCAGTTTTAGGCTGCCAGGACAAACTGGCTTATAAGTACAGTAAAAAATGTTTACCTTTATATGTAAACTGCTGCACTGCGTTATAATAATTACATTTGTCATAACATATGAGGTCGTTTTCAAGATTGAAATTCTGTAAAGCCTTTATCATTTAGACTTATCTTAAAACTTGAATATCGGAGAACTGCAAACTTTCAGGAGTATTAACGTGCGTGTTTGTGTGTGTGGACCTGGGACCGGTGTAGCAACTGTCAGTCTGTGGGCCATGAGAACGGGGCGGGATGTGTACCTGCGAGGCTTGCAGTGACGCCTGCAGCTCCTGCAGCTCCTCCTCATGAACTTTCCTGAGGAAGGCAATCTCATCCAGCAGAGACTCCACTTTCTTCTCCAGCTCCAGCCGCACCATGGTGGCGTCGTCCACGTCCTTCCGGTAGCCCTTCAGGGCGCTCTCTGCCTCCTCTCGCATCCTGGTCTCCTCCTCCAGCTTTTCCCTCACGCGCTCCAGCGTGTCGTTCATCTGCACGCAGTCCAGGTGCATCTGGCTCTTGTCGTGCGTCAGCTCTTCGACGCGTGACCGCAGCTCGCGGATCTCCTGCTCGTACAGCTCGTGAAGGCGCGAGGGCTCGTTGTTGCGCTGCCGCAGCAGCGTGACCTCGGCCTCCAGGACTTTGTTTTGCTGCTCTAGGTTGTGGACCTTCTCGATGAAGGACACGAAGCGGTCGTTGAGCCCCTGAAGTTGCTCCTTCTCGTTGGTGCGGATGATCTTGAGCTCATTGGTGACGGCGGTGGATTGGGTCAGGTCCATGGAAGAGTCGGGCATGGAGGAGAAGACGCGGCCAGGTGCCGCTGTCCTGCGGAAGGTGGTGGAGGAGACCACGGAGGGGGAACCATAGGTGCGGTGGCTGCTGCGGTATCCCGTGGAGTGGAGGCGGGACGGGCTGCTGCTGCTGCCCAGACCCATGCGACCGGACCGAGGGGCATCTCCAAAGATCTTCCGATAGGAGCTGCTGCTGTAGATGTCGCTGGAGTAACTCATGTTTGCTTTAGCTTGGTGGAGTCCGGCCGACACCGCTGCTTGGTACGGGAGAGGAAAAAGAGTGTGTGGAGTTCAGGAGAGTGTGAGGGTGAGTGTGCGTGAGAGAGAGAGAGAAAGTGAGATGCGAGTGATGTCTGGCCAGGACAGGTACTTTTATAGTGAAGGCGCGCGGTGCATCATTTGACGCAGCAACAACAGGAGATGAGGGGAAACCTGCAAGCTTTAGAAAAAAGCCTCCACCCTCTTGGGAGACACGAAGTCACTCATGCATCTCATCTTTTTTGCCCTCTAAGTCAGGCATAAACATAACAACTCCAAATGAAGACAACATTTTGTGTATGATAGTATTGAGACCTAACACAACGGACTTGTCGTCCCCCCCCCCTTTTTTTTTTTTTTTTTTTTTTTTTACAGCTTACACGATTTCCACTCAATATCTGACTTGAGAACTTACAGTTTTAATCCATGTTTAATACAAAAAAAATAATAACTCATGCAATCTCAATGTCTCAGGGCATTTATTACGCTACAGGGCTGTCTCATGTTACCTTAGTCTGTACTGTTCACTGTCATTGCAGTTTTTCTTTGCTGTCCCAGCAGAATGGCAAATGAGATCGATGTGTAAAGCTGTGCGGCAGAGTGAGTTCTGGTGCTGCAGTCTGCATCCGGCCGCCCTCACACACCTTAACTCCGCATTATCGGCAAGCAGGAGGAGATTTATTGGTCTGATTTATAAATCATTAACACATTAATGCTTTTTGTTAAAGGTTGTTGTCTTTATCAGGGGACAGAAAAATCTTTAAAGACTTAAATGGGTGGTGTATTTGCTCCCAAGTTATTACCTAAACATAAATAATGTATTAAATAGCCTAATGGTAAAAAAAACAACTGAGTTAGGTCAGTATATATGAGCAAGACTGAGGAAAACACTATGTAGATTCTTTTTTTTTTAATGACTGTGTGGCTTACAGAGCTGTCTCTGGCCTTGGTCCTGATCCAGACATGGAGACAGAAGAGGGACCACGCCCCTGTAATGACGAGGCACCCACCCAGGAGACTGCAGCCTCGCCACCTCGGAACACCGCACCAGCGCTTCCAGAGCTGTGAAACACTCTGCCTGTCTGCAACACCCTCCAAACATCTGCAGCAAAACCTTCCGCCAGCCTAGTTAACCCTATTTATGAAGGGAATGTTGTTTTGTTTTGTTTTCCCAAATAATACAAACAACTCAATAATAAAGTCAAACAAATAAGTAATGTTAAAAATAAATCAATAAATGCTTTCAGAACATTTGTCCTAAGGGCAAATTTTCAGTAAAGTCCTTGTACCTGAACACTGAATCACACAAGAAAAAAAGAAAGAAATTTACCATAGTTGTATCTAACAGATAAATAAACAAATGAGCCATTTTAAATGTGATATTTGAGCATTTTATTATCACAGGATTTTATAAAGACATAAACTGTTTCTATTTTTTTTTAGGTATCTGTGAACATATGCTTATGATAACAGTTTGACAGACATGACATAATAGTTTTGCTCCAACAAATGTTTATAAGCCAAATGATTTTGAATATCTCAGCTGGAAACTGGAAAACTGGAGGTAAAATAAAGAAGCGTCAGGCCTAAAACACTAGAGTATCCCATCTTAACAGGAAAGAATCCAGCAAAGACCTGACACAGGGTCTGAGAGATGCATCTGGTCCTTAAATTGATCCATGCACTGTTTACTGAAGCCTCATCAGAATTAGGTCTCCATGAAGAGTCACTGTTTAGAAGTCATTCTCAAGGAGGGGAAACAGGGAGAAAAAGGCTGAGGTATGCCAACTGATACAAGAACTGGACTGAAAATCAGTGGCAACATGTTTAAGGGAGCGAGAGATCCGCCCCATGCAGAGCCCAGACCTCAGCATTATTGAAGCAGTGTGGGATCATCTTGACAGAGAACAGAAAAAAGGCAGCAAACATCCAAGGAAAGTCCCTCAAGATGCCTGAAGAACTACTATGAAGATGTCTTAGAGAAATAACAAGAAAGCTTGTCCAAGAGGGTTGAAAACCAAATGTTGACTTTCAAGCTTATTAATTATACAAACTTCAACAAATCCCACATTTTCCAGTATTTATGACACTATTAAAACAAGTCAGTGGTGGCTCAAGACTTTTGAACAGCTGTGTTTATATCAAATGAACAACAATATGTGACAAAGCCACAACGTAGAATCACTTTGTGTGTTTGGCTTCGTGATGATATCAGTTTACAAGTATACAGACATACACAGGTAGTTAGATAAAAATGACAACATCTAGGGGGCACTGTAACATCAGTAATACACACTTGTCCAGCGACCTGAGCTGATGCAGGATGTGTGTCCATGGTGGCATTAATATGGAGATTTAAGTGCAAAGTCATAAGTGAGATGAACATGGACAAAAAACAGGAACTGGTCATAAATGACAGGAACATGGATTCAGTTTGAGCTGTAAAATTCTGCAGATTTGCAGGTGTGTGAAAGAGAGAGAGAGAGAGAGAGAGAGAGAGAGAGAGAGCTTGGCTTTCTTGCCATTTTGACCATCACTGGTAACCATGGAGCCTATTGAAGTGAGGTAATAGTGACTCAGCAGGAAATGGTAGGTAACCCAAAATGCCTGATATACATGATATAGTGCCTTGCTCAGGCTCACCACCACTTACACAAACAGCACAATAAAGGAACATGCTGCATGTTTATCTATATTCATTCTACTGAAATCATCAACTCATGATATATCTATTTCCATTTTCAGTCTTGTTAACTGAAAAATCCCAAAAGCTGCAGCACCAAACTGCTGCATTTAATGCAACTTCACAAACCGACTCTCTGCCCAGTGTGTAAGTATATGTTCAGCTTTGCATCACTGAACAACTACCACATTCATTTAATGACATTGGAGAAATTACTGTGGAAAAAACAAAAAGAAACCAGGTTCCGCTGAGCAGCCATTACATTGCTTTTTACTTGCAGGTGGCGCCACTCGTTGGATTTCACAGGAAATGTGTTGGGGTGTTAAATGAGAAGAAAAAAGAAAAGAAAAAACAAGAATCAGAAAACCAAAAGAGGGCACTGTTCTTCCAGCAGAACATGAAGCTTTCAGGGTTTGAGTCAAAGGCAAACGTTGAATAACAAAGAATATTTACATGTAGAAATAATACACCTTTATGACATGTTTTAGGTTGAATTAGCTCATGGGAACAATGACTGAGGTCCATTAAGCCTAAGAGAACAGCCTTTTATTAACCATGCTGCCGCATCGGTGGGATTTAATGATGCAGCAAATGGAATCAAACCATCAAACCTGCTCTTCTTCTATAACCAGTTAAGATGTCTGCCATGAGGAAAAGTCTATACGCACATTTTTCTAACATTTTTATGACAGTGGAAGTAGCCGACCGAAAAGCGTCAATAAAGTACGCTTTGCCACCAGCTGTACAAAAAAAGTGGAAAATGAAAGAAGATGACAATAAATGATCTAATCTCTGCTCTTTATGAGTGAAACTTGGCTCAGAACCACAGGTCATTGAATATGATGTTTTACACTGATACAAAATGTATGTGTTGCATAACTTCAGCAAAGAGGGGTTTTTTTCAAACCAAATTCAAACAATAGAAAATATGTAGAGTCAAAATGTATAGTCTCTACTTTTCCCTCACTCTGTTCCCTGAGGAGATGCAGTTTCAATATGTCATCCCATCAATATTGATCATTTACATATATACATATATGACTATACAGTTTGACTGGGAGTGACACTTTCTAGCCTTTACTCCTGCTGAATTGCGACAAATGAAGAAAACACCAGCAGGCAGTGGAGCTAAAAACTTATGGTCGGGATTAGAATAAAGAGGCATGTTAGATAAAAAATGATCAGTGAGAGAAATACTGCACGGCCAATGTTAACTAAGGTGTGTCTAAAGATTATTAAGGGGTGAAAATGAGCTATGATTGGCCTCACCTTAGTAATCCATGAGACATAAAAAAGAGTTCACAACTTCAGTATTCAGTCTGAGCTTAAACAGCATGACACTGAAAAATAGTTGTTTATTTTCTTGCAACTATATGTAAATGTATCTATATGATATGCATTCATGCTAGATTTTTATATTAACTTACAATAAACATGTTTGATTTAGCAAAATCTACCCAAATATTTTGACATATTATTGACATCACCTTTTTTCATCATGTCAAGGTTAAATTTCTCTAAAAAAAAGACTCGTGTTTGCATTGAAGAATGTTCAGTGTGCTCGAAATGTTTCTCATCACACATTCTTCTTTTCTATCTTTTTTTTAATTCACAATTTTTAATACAAATTTACACAAATCCAGACTTTGACAAATACAAACAATTAACAGACATATTCATGACGACACCACGTAGAAGGAAGATTAGTACGTGCTCCTACTTAACTCTTGAAATGATTCAAAATATTTCATAAGTGATAAGAGAGAACATTTTAAAAAAGAAAAGAAAAAGCAGATAGATTTATACAGGACATTCTTCCTTTCTAGATACCAATTTGTGTGCTGGAAAAGGTGTACCAATGGTTTTTATGTAGATGTGTTTACTTTCTACATCTAGTTTCTGATCAGGTGTTCCCTCTGCAGTTTCTGAATGGGCCCAAGATGAGTCATTGAAACAATCCTACTTTAGCTGATTATTTATTGATGTTTAATTTTTATTTCTGCAATGTCCAAGAAGAACAATATCACTGCATTTCCCTTGAGTTCAGGCTTCACTACCTTGCATTTTGTTCTAGATACCACCACGTATGGGAGAAGCTGTGAAGCTGTAGAGACACAGAGATACAGAGATTTAGGCTTTGTCTAAATCTATACCAAAAAAATTGTGTTTAATAAATTTTAATTTATCTATAAAATTGAGAAATTTTATATGCAATATTTTCTGTATCAATTGTATTTATTTCACATACATTAAATTGATTCTATACTTTATTATTTACATTATATTTATATTTTATAATTGTATTTATTCAACAATCTTTTTCATTATTTTGTTATTATTTTATTTACATATTTAATTTATGTTACATATTCACACATTAATATATAAATTCATTTACACACATTCATTACAACTTACAAATCACAATGGATCTACAAAATCACAAAACACTTAATCACAAGTATCTAGGAGAGAAAATGACAGTATTTCACACTATGATTAGCATAACTTTTCAAGATCTCAAAGTTATTTTAAATGTTCATACGTGTACATTTCTGCATCTGTGTGGTAATTCTGACCACCTGTACTGACTCACCTCATAATACAAACTAAAGTCAGATCTATTTATATTTATATATAAAAGATATAACAATTTATCCATCTTTTCAATTTTCTCATGGACCCCCTGGAGTGTCTCTTAGTACCCCAAGGGGTATCCTACATGTACCCCCATTTTAATAAATATTGCTCCAAGTTTATGAGTATACCACCCAAGTCTGTGTTTTATGTTTGAGTAATAAATTATTTGCAAGTATTGAAAACAACTTCTTCAAAGTTCTCCGAAAAGATGATAATGTGTTGGATTCTGCAGAAACTTGAGCACAGCTACAGAAACATTGCTAAACCCAACGGTGATGCCCATCTCTCAACCATTTTTAGTTATAGATTTAAACCTTGACTGAAGTATTTAATTGGCAGCTAATGATTAATCATGAAAATACAGGCAATGAATAAACTATTTCTAAATAGAAGACGGAAGGATAGGCTACAAACATGGAACTGCTACAGCCTGCCCTTAAGTGCCAGATTCTAAGAGAACCATGATTATCAAAAATACAAATATTTTACATATTTAATACAACACACTGAAGCTGAAGCATGCAAAACTTTCCTGCAGTATTTAGGCTTATGCATAAAGCATGCTTTATTGGTAGCGGTGTAAACTGGCTTAGCAACATTTGGCCTCTACTGGCTCAGTTATTTATGATATGCTCCATAAATGGATCAATTTCTAATTCAACAAAGGGAAAAAAATAGTATGAAGACGTAAAGTGCAACAATTGAGGAAAATGACAATGCTGAGCCTGAAGCAACCAGAAAAAGATATGAAGACAACAGGGAGGGGATTAGCTGGCAGACATTTGGGGAAAAATTAAAGGTACAAACTATACAAGATTAACAGGAAATTTCAATGAAAATAGAAAGATGGGTTATTTTGTTGGTCTTTCATAGAAATAACCCTTTATCTTTACCTTGCAAACAGGACTATACAAAATGGCGTACTACACGATACAGCTTGATGAGCAGGAACATAAGCTAAACATTTTGGCTGGTTTGTTGTGTTTTGTGGTAAAAATGACTCTCTCTCCCCAACTCTGGAACTCACTTCCCCCCGACATCAGGAACTCAGACAGCTTCACCGTTTTTAAATCTAAACTCAAAACTCACCTGTTTAAAACTGCATTTTATCCTTGACTTTTTTTTTTCTCCTGCATTTTGTATTTTCTCTTCTTTTTAGCGTATTCTTTTTTATGTCTTTGTATTTTATGTGTTTTTATTGTACCTTTGTAAAGTGTCCATGGGTGTTTAGAAAGGCGCTAGAAATAAAATGTATTATTATTATTATTATTATTATTATAAAAGTGGCTCTTATGCAAAAAAGGGACCACAAAAACCCAGATCCCATTTGTTCTACCGAGAGGGTAGAAAAGTGCCATTTTTGCCCAGAAGCAACCCAAACTTAATCTTTCTAAAGATAACTAAATCAACGCCTCATACAGACTTCAAAACAAACATTTCATGTCTGTATTGCAAGATGCTCTCATCATTTAGTTGGTTTCGGTTTTTCTCTGTTCTATGTTCGCATATTTTGTGACTTCATGTTTTATGTTGGAAACCTGTTCCTTTGTTGTTCCAGTTAGTTTTACTCCAGCCTTTTTTTATACCTACTTTCTTTTTACTGTTTACAACACCTGCTCCTTGTCTAGTAATTAACTCGTAGGTATATGAACCCCCTTGGTTTCTTTTGCTCCTTGTCAGATCCTTGTACTTATTTCTGTCTCCTGGTGCTTCTCACCTTCTCCAGTCTGAGTTTTTTTGTAGTACAAAATGCTTCCCCCCTCTGCCATATTTACTGTCATGGCTTTCATCCTGGTGCATCCTTCATTAAAAAGGATGGCGTTTGATCCGTACATATCCAACCTCTGAATAGTCAGTACTTGAGCTGATGAAATTGATGATGCTTCGCTAGTTCATAATAACACCTATGGAGATAAGAGCACATTCTGGGAAAGATCCATACTTGGTCAACTGAAAATCAAAACAGAAGACATTTTGGGGTAAACATAGGGTGGTCATCATTGTTTTTGACCAAATTGTTCCAGAGGCCCACTGATGTTAACTAGAGTTGCCGAGCTCCCTGAAGAACTGCTTTAGTTTTCATTTCCTCTGTGTTTATTCCTATTTTTAAAGGCTATTTCATTTTTTCATTTCATAATGTATTGGTGGGTATAGATGTTCACCCAGTCATTGTAATTACTTTGCATCCTCTTCACATGCTGAGAGAAGACTCTAAGGTAGGAGCTCTCTGGGACTCTACAGAGTTCTATGGACCACAGACATCCTCAGTTGCTGCAGCACAGACAAAAAAAGAGGCTTTTAGATTTTAGATAGTTACATGAATGATTGAAAGGTCCAACAATCTGAAACATATTTTTGCAACAACCTTCTTCACCCTGGCACTCCAACATTTTCTCCTTGCCGCCCACACAGCTCTGTGGTGTAATTTCATTTTCTCACAAGGCCACTCGTACACTTCACCTGCATAAACTGCCATCTGATTAATGTTCATTTTAACTAATCATTAAGTTGTAGTATCTTTATCAATTTCATGGCATCCCATAACTCAAAAAGTCCCAAATCTGTGTGGATGCCCAAACACAAAACAGTCTCTCAGTCCTGTCCCTTTGAACCTGCTTTCCCTTTGGTGCTTTGACATGCCAGGTGTTGCTCTCAAGCACGCTACAGACCACTCCTCTGTAGCTTTTGTTTTGTCTTGGATAGACTGCTCTTGTCTGATGTGCACTCTTCACTCTGTTCCCCTGAGATCTCTCCTTCCCCCATGCAGAGATCTCCATCTGTTTGCATGTACTCTCATATACTCTCACTCAGACCTCTATCCCTTGATCTCTAAGCCATCAGCAGTGGTGGAGGATGATCACGTACCGCTGCTGTCATTCTGCCACAGACTCATGCTATATCTGTCTCCCGCAGAATTTCAATTGGAGTGATGAAACCAAAGGATGCTTCTATAAAGTTACTCCACTTGGATGGGAATTTAGTTAGCGAATATGATTATGGTGATCAGCTTGTACTCCCTAAAGTTTCATTGAGATTTAAAAACCAGTGCGGTCCATGATTAATATGGATAACACAGTTTGAATGATTAGATTTTCCTTCTCTATTTGTGACTTTTTTTCTACTTAACTTGTGAGTTTGTGTGAGCTCCAAATCTAAAAATGGGGCTTAAAAATCTTAGTTTTTTTTTTTATTTGGACATTGAATGTCCAGAGCCAGAGCCATACAGAACAAATCTGAGTTTAGTTCTCAAATACTCAGAGTCTAACTAACTATAAACTATCCATTTTTTTATTATTATTATTATTATTATTATTATTAGTAGTAGTAGTAGTATTATTATTATTATTATTATTATTAGTAGTAGTAGTAGTAGTAGTAGTATTATTATTAGTAGTAGTAGTATTAGTAGTAGTAGTATTAGTATTATTATTATTATTATTTAAAACAATAATGATTGCTTCCATGCTATTCTAAATACTATAAATGGCACATCAAGGGCAATACAGGGACATTAAAAAAAATGAACTGATCTCCTTTACTTTACTAAGGAACACCATAAACTAGTTCAGAAATGTATGATAAATGAAAAGAGAACAACATTAACTTGAAACAAGCACTTGACATATGTGGGATATACAGTATTAGACGGCAAGGGAAAATCCTGTCCACAAAGTGCAAGAATTTAAGCAAATTTGGAATGTGTTGCCTAGACAGCTGGTCAGGGTGTGCGGGAGATAATGGGTGAGCTTCATTTGTTATGAAAACTGATGATGCTCTTTATGCAAAAACCTCAGTTAATGCATCTGGTGAACTTTGGATGTTTTGTTTCTGACATTTTCAGGAGGTTCACTTCATATTTTCCATGTCCACAATAGAAAACAACACAATAACAGTTACAAGTGACATGCAGTTAATATGTAACTGAGCTGAGCTTGATCATCATCATGTAACCAGTGTATTTGTGCTGGTGGGTGGAACTGGTTATTATCCACTCACCAGTAAAAGCTTAATTCCCATTAGTGACTGAATCCCTTAAGTCCTCTCTTTGTTACTCCTAAAGGCTTGGTTTTATTGTGTTTGCATTGCATGCACCACTGGGGTGGATGTGTCATGTGGGTGTTTTCCCTTTATTAAGTACAGTAAATGGGAGGTTTGCATGAGTGTGTGTGCGTGATAGATCAGGGTGGTGCAGGGAGGTGAAGGTCAAAAATAAACTAGGTGTCCAGGCCCTGAATAAGCTTCTGGATTTGACTAATCTGACATATGAGGACATAGAGAGGTGGGTCAGTAGTGCTGTGACCCTGACACACAAACAAACACACATACACAATCTGGTCAGGAACATTTTTGCATTATAAACCCACCAGCAGGCAGGTTCTGTCAATGCACTCTGCTGAAGCATTTACTTGGCTCAGACTGAGCTGCATTGCAGTGCCTGACTCTTGTTTCATGTGCAGATTACATGTGAAGGGTAGATGCTTCTTACTGCTGGATGCGACCAAAGAATCAGATGGATGGATGATGCAAATACTTTGAAAAATAAATTGCTTGCATCAATTACTGACATATTACAGCCAAAAGCACCGGCTTCTGCCGAGTCACCATTTTTCTCAGACAGTACAGACATATTGTTTTTTAAAAACTTCTTTAAAAGGATTTATTTATTTTACAATTCCCCCCATCTAATTTTCATTCATTTTAGATATATGTATTTTTCCCATCCATTCCTTTGAGGTTATTTCCAGCTGCTCTCATACTCAAAACTGGCCAGCTCTTACTGGCTATTTTCCCAACTAGCGATTAACTAAATTAGGCTGAGTCCTCCTAAAAAATATATGTCTTTAATTGAGAAAAACTGGGCAGAAATTAAGTTTTTATTTTCCCAAAAATTATGTTTCAGCTTGATTAAATGCAGCTGTTAAGAAATATTAGAAAAACGTGACCTAACAGAAGAGTCACTTGTTAAAGCGACTGTATTTGTTTATCCAGTTTCAGGCGTTGTGGGAGGGATTGTTGAGAATTAACAAGACACGCACGGTTTGTAGCACCTGAGGATTTCCTGCTATGACATGACAAAAAATGTGTTTTGACAAGAGCTGATTGTTGCATTTAGATGTAGGTACAAAGGGTGGAGGGATCTTTTTTTATCTTAGATCTAAAATAAGATGGATTATATATGTGAGAGCAGCACAATGCCACTGTGTCATCATCCATCACTTTGTGAATGGCCTTTATGACGCTAGACTCTGATCTCTCGTCACCTGACCATATTTGGACGAGAAGGTGTAGCCATAAGGTGGTGCTTGAAACCTAACCTGACTTTCTTGGACATAAATATGCCTCTTTTAGTCAAATCTTATTTCTTGTTAATTAATTTTCAAATTAAAGAAGCAGACTGATCAGAAGGATGAATCGAGGATATGAGCAGTTATATACGTTTATCAATCACATGGACACGTCCATTTTCATCTTCATGTCGTACACTGACACCGTTTCAGTCCATTTTCTATATCCAGGAATTGGACTGAATATATTGGTGCTTTTCTGCTTCACCTGTTAGAACTCAAATCTATGGCATGGCAACTTCAAAAGAAAAACTAGACATATTACTGATGCCAAGGAGGTGAGTAGCTTTTTGTGGATGATAAAAATAATTTGTTTTGCTCCCTTCCCCCTCTGCAGTCAGACAGCTCCAGAAGAGATGACTGATCCTTTTTACAATACCCTCCCCCTTCCTTCTCCTATTCTGGCTTTTTGTGCATTGGTTATGGAGCAGCAGTCAGATGGCTGTGATCACACAAATCTGGGATTTGGCCAACAGACAACTCTGAAACACACTAGATAGCTGGCAAGGATTAGGCTCCCGTTAAGCCTTTTCTTTTCTTCTCACGTTCCAAAACCTCCTCATTAATGTCTATTCAACCTCTACATGAAAATAATTCACCATATGTGAAAGTGGTGGGTTGGATTCTGCTTTTGTCTTCTCAACATAATTATTACCGAGGTTCTTTTTGTGTCTTGAACCAGAAATAAAGACCATGACAAGATGCTAGGTAGGTAAACAAGGGTTTCAAATAGTTTATTCTTTAACATCACTGGCAAATATAAATTGCTGCGCCACAAGTCATTGTCAAAAGGATTTCTCCCCATATTTGAAGTGATTCATTTAGAAGTCAGTGTCCAAATTCTCCAATTCTTAAAAAGTAAGTGCAGAGAATGTCTATTATTGAGAAAAAACAGACATTTGACCTTTCTGAGGAGAAAGGCAGCAGGTGATGAGGGTATTTGTGGAACTATGGCGCAGTGTGTCTGTGTGTGTTTGGTGTGTAATGTATGAAAGCACCACGCCTGAGACCATTACGATGAAAAGGAATGACCTATGTGATACTTTTCCGTATATCAACGCTTGCACGCCTTAACTTCGGTTGGGCCGTACGTTTGTGTCTGTTTTAAGGCATTGTTAGCCATGTTTTATGCAGGGGCAAAATGTGCAAAAACCAAAAAAATACACATGAGCACAAGTTTCTGCTGATGCTGAAAGCTGTAGCTTAAACAACTGGTCTGACTGTAGTCTTGTTCTTCAAGAGATTCCACATCTGCTTCTGTAGGCAGATGCCGAGAGCACCAGGGTGGCCGTGTTAGGGGGAGATGGGAGGCAGGAGGGGTGGCGGTGGTTGCAGAGCAATAATTACACATAACCCCTAAAATGTACAGTGTACTGCCATGTTTTAGGCACGCTGTCTCTCACACACTCACACACAGTCACATGACATTCACATCAATGCATACAGGAGCGTGCACACACACGCATACATAAATACAGGTAGATTGGCAGAAGGCAGATAACAGGTAATGTATGGGGATAAAAGTGGGAAACAATTTTCTTGGACATTAATGCTCAAGTTGAGAAATTAATTTTTTTTTTTTTTGCATTTTACTCGCAAACAAAAAGGAAACAGAACTATAGCCTTACAATTTTTTAATTCACCCACCCTTTACCACCCCAAAACTTTCTCTCTGAAGACAGTGACGAAATAAACACACACACACACACACACAAGCACGCACAGATGGCATTTCATTGAACACACCTGCCCACTCACACCTACTTTTCAGTAGCGTTGCTACACAGTTCCTCTCCATTTAAAAATCTTTTAAAATGACAAAATTAAGCAGCATGCCACTCAAAGACTAAACAATCTTATACCTATTTTTTTGATTTTATCTTTTGATTTTTTTTTTTTTACTTTTATTTCTTTTTCTTTTTGGTGTACCATCTTCATGCTTCAACTGAGATTTACGAGACGCATGCATGAGCCGGGAGTATCCTTTGGCACTTTGCTGCTACTCCGCTTAGTTGATTTACATTCACACATCTGCAATCCTCTCCCTGCCCGCGATGATTCGGAAACCCCACAAGGGGCTGCAAATATCTCACGAGGCCAAGCAGTCATTTTGTCTGAGATTCCTGAGCACAGGGATGGCGCTAGCAGCCGGAAGAATCGCCTCTCTCAACCTGGCCACCAACTTCTCTCACGGTTACACTTTATAGTCCACATTTTTCTAAATTATTCAGATTTTCTTCCCTCCCACCCCCTATTATCCCTCCATTAACAGGGCAAGACAGCTTTAAAAAAATCCAATTCTACCACAAAGAAAACATTTCATTTCCTAGGAGCACCGTGCCAAATTTAACAGCCACAAAAGCCTCGAGGCACAACATACATTTCTAAATATTCTATAGATTGACTTGGCTGTGCAAACAAACTACATATAAGAAACTCTGAATAACCCTCACGAGAAGAACATAAGCTTTGACTAAATATATTTTTATATATTCATCTATAGGTTTAGTATATCTAATAAATACATTTGCTGATAGACATAGAAATCTTTCTGAAAACTATTTACATTAAAAGGTGTACATTTTAAGCAGAAACAATAAATAGCTATGAAGGCAAGGCCAAGGAGAGAAAATCTGTGGTTTTAACATTTTAGTGCTTTTTAACGTGAACACAGAAAAACTCATGCCTCCCTCAGTGTGTCTCCACAGAAAGCCGATCCTTCTGCTTCAGGGTGACTCGCCTCGCGTCAAACTCTCCTTTCAGAAAAAAAAAAATGGCAGGAACATCTGTTTGCAAAAATAATGCTCTCAAAATTACCTGTTTGTCTTCTCTACGTTGTGGAATGTGCTCGACTGAAAGTCTCTCGACTGTTCTAGGTAGATAGGCTCTTCCCTTCCAGTTAATACCTGCTCAATGGGGCAGTGAAGGAGTGGTATACAAAGACGTACCAGCACCTGACAATATATACCTGCATTCGGCCTGTTGGCTGGTGTAAAAAGCTGTCGTACTCGCCAGCGGCTGTCGTCGTTGCCAGGCCAAGACATAACACACACATATGGGAAGGGGATGCTGTAAAAACGCCACAGTCATCAGAGAGACGCAGAACATATCAAACCCACCCCCCAAAACCCGCCCATAACCCTAGATCCCCTCACAATCTCCTGCTGCATGATTTTTCCTCCCCCCTGCATTTTTCTGAAGTCCTTTACTGATATTCCCCTGGTTTCT
>JAOXYM010000012.1:25485677-25503964 GCA_028567055.1 Leptatherina wallacei | reverse complement strand
CACACACACACACACACACACACACACACACACACACACACACACACACACACACACACACACACACACACAACCATTGTAAACTTATTTTCAAGACGAACTTCAATTTCAACCTGTGAAAACCGTGTCTAAGATGGGCGAGCACCCCATTTTTCATGGTGTAGAAAAGTGTCACTAGGATGTGTGTCATGTGTACGTGTGTGTGTCTGGGAGTCATGTTTCAGCCGGTCACTGGGGGTGCTCTCTTTCTTACTTGGCCCCCTTCAGCCAGTGTACATTCCTGTGCAGGGCAGACAGCCACCGGTGACATAACAGGGCTGGCAGGGAAGTGATCCCACATATTCAGGCTACATTTCAGTCTCTGGAAGATGTTGCACCCCCTGCCACAGTCCCATAAGCTTCTCCCTACACGCGAAGCAACCATGCCACTAGAGTATATCTGAGGCCATGCCTAATTTCTTTATAGAAAACCTGGAAATAGCTGAAGCAATGTATTGAAACACGTGCACAATAAAACTGTATATAAGGTAAATATGGAGTTTGTACAATTCTAACTTAAAAGTCTCTAATTGTAGTGAGCACCTTTATTCTTCAACAGTCTGAACTCTCTTAGACATCCATCATCAGGAAAAGTTCTCCAGGCCTTTCCAAAGCTCTTCTTTGGATGTTGTCTTCCTATTGTTCTGTTCTCTGTCAAGATGATCTCAAACCTGGGCTCTTTGAAGGATTTATCACTCCCTCAGACCTGTTGCCAGTGGTTTTCACTCCAGTTCTTGTGTCACTTGGCATACCTCAACCTTTATCCTCGTTTCCCTTCGTCATCAATGGCTTCTTGACAGCTACCCTTCCAGTGAACAGTAGGTGGATCAATTAAATGACCAGATGCATCTATCAAGTCTTGTATCAGGTCTTTGCTTGATTTGTCCTGCTCCATACATCCTTCTCAGAAACTGCTAATCTGCTATAGATAGTTTTTGGCTTGTCATTTCTTCTTTTGTCCTTTACTTGTCCAGTACCCAAAGATTTCTTTTAAGGAAAAACTCCACACCATGCAAATATATGCCAAGTTTTTGACTCGTCACTCTGGGAACGACCTTATTGGTGATCAGTCAAACTGTTATCTTTGGCTTTTTCTTGACAGATGCAACTACAGTAATGGGAACAAATTATTGCTCAAGAATTTTACGCTTTTCAATCAAATAAAAAACTAAATAAAACTAGAACTAAAAAAGAAGAATTAGTAAATTGACTTTTTATAGCATGCACATGAAGCATCAGTCAAAGGGTTGGACCCATTTTCCCATCAGATTTAATGGGAAAGTGGGTCCATCCAAAAGATGTTGACTGTTTTTCATCCTGCACACTAATACAACAGGAAAGCATGGCATTAGTCTTAGATGAAAATGACTTTCTGAAAAAAATACTTCTCCATTTTTGACAGGACCATCGGGGTAAGCCCTATACATTGGTGCTGTCCTGCTAATAGATTTGTAAAATGTATCTTTCTTCCCTTGCCCATAGGTTGGTGCTCATGTCAGTATGATGGCCTTCTTATGAGAAACTCAACCAATTCTGATTGTTCATTAAGACTATTGAACTGTTCTTCCTCAGCTTTCTGCTCAGGATGTTTTGGACAGATCTAAAATCACAAACCATGAAGCAGAGATCTTGTGTGTATATACAGTAAGATAAGCAAAAGCAATGCCATTCCTCATACTGGAAGACCAAAAACATGTTTACGAAGATGCAATGATACTCAAAATAGCAGCATCTTCCCAGGATGTCTACTTTAAATTACAGATTAATCATTAGAACAATAAAAACTATGAATTTCATCAAGAGCCAGCAGCTCATCATGGAGGTCCAAGGGTAGCATGCCACACCTACACAGAGAACTGAAGTTTAAGAAGTAACTACGGATACTGAACAGTGATTTTGTGCAGGGATGCAGTTATGGAGAGATCAGAATCACTGCTAATAACCGCCTCATTAATCACCTGGCACTTTAACAATCTTTTACTTGGGACAACGTAGATTGAGAGATACACTGATAGGTTTATTGCTCACCCACTAGTGCCGATGAATATCTGCTAAGTCTTCACAGGACATATCCACAATGAGAATCTAAGTTTCACCATTTAACAACCCGTGTAACTTGGTTCACAGCTTGAAAGTGACTGAAATATTTCAAATATGCAGTGTCATTATGTTAAAACAAACTCACCCAACGCTTTATTTGGGCTGACCTGAGATCTGTCAATGAGACACAACTCCTCATATATCTGGGATTTTAAGAAAAGAAATGTACTCAAATTTACTCAAATGTTGTTACCAATCATGATTGGCCGAGTGATCCGCGACACAATTGCCTTTAAAGTGACTCACTCAGTGTAGATGTAATTCTGCTTTACTTGGACATTGGAGAAAAGAAATAACAATAGCAAACACAGTGCTTAGAAAAAGGGCCATGGAAGAACACATTTGTAACATTCAAAATAACTCAGGTCCACTTAGCATTGGCTCAAGCATGCTATATTTAGTGCATTTTACACTGCGTCACTGCATCAGTTATTCGTTTTGTCACTATTTTTTCAAACAAAGAGCGTCATTGTTGCTCCTACACCGTGCATGTGTGGTGGCTGCTGAATTCACGCTGCCAATAATCAGCCATGGCTCTCTCTCTGCATGTTCAATGGAGGAGCTGATGTTCTCCACTGGCTGCCAAAGGTAAGAGCAGAGCAGGGAAAGCACAGATGGATGGAGGAGGTGAGGAGAATGTGAGAGGTGAGAGAGAGCGAGATAAGGCAGAGGCAGTCCCGACTAGAGACACACATGCACGTGCACACAGCAGAAATCCTCCCCTCCCCCCACTATGCACACAGCCGTACGTGAGGGATGCAACAGAAACAGGAGGTGCATGTACAAACTGTGCTGAATGATTCAAATATAGTGCACATGGCTGCCTGCCCTGTGTTGCACTGCATGTTATTAGAAACAAAAACACTCCTCGTGTATGATCAGTTAATGATGATCTTCTATGAAAAAGATCCAATTCCAAGGAGGGAAATTCATTCAGTTCTTGTCCTGGTCTGCCTCTTTTAATGAAGACCCAACATCAGTTCCCACCACTTCTAATCCAGGCTGTGCAGAAACCCTCATCAATACCAAATGTAGCTCCACAGCCTTAAATGGCAATGGTAATTAGCTTAAACAGTGCCCACAGCTAACAAGAAAGTCATTGCAGCATATCATAAAAACTTTAGTTGAACCTCTGTAAATATAAAATGAAAATGCTGTAAGGCTAAAAGCCTTGACGGCTGGAAATGAGGGCAAATCTGCAGCCGTCTTAAGTCTACTTGGCAAACCAAGCTAGCCATGTTTTCCTCTGTTGGCATGTCTAAAAATGTAGTGCCGCTAAGCATGTTAAGACATGATGTGAACTGAAAGCATGTTCTTGCAGTGCTGCATGCATGTCTCTTTTAAAACATGGTGGCAATTGGAAGAACAGCAAATTTCAGTCCATATTAAAAAGTTATGTTTTTTTTTTAACTTATAATAATGAATTTGACAGATTTGTATGTGTGAAAAGATGGCTAAAAAGGTAAATGTTTTATTATTCCTGTTGGATACAGGATTTCATGATGTACATCAGAACTGCGTCCTATGAGAACATAATGTACCCTAACAGGTAAATACACATACATGACTTCGTCGTGCAGGATCATGAAACTGAATTGCACTAAGCACAGAGGGCTGAGGATGCAGCACAGATCTGCTGTGATACGACTGATTTTCATGGAACTCAGATAACAGACTGCTAATGAACCAGTGTCCGAAGAGGTGAAAGATTCTGCCAGGACACTGAAATGTCTCCTGTAGTCACCTTGACTGACCCACTTTGCTTTACTGAGTGGCCATTCACTGTAAAGCCAAACTGATGTTTGCTGCTGTCAGTCACACTCTTGAAAGAACACAACGTGAAGTCTAAACATACTCGTGCAGCAAACACACTCATACAGCAACAGCTTAAATATCAATGACCTTTTCCGTAGCGTTATGCATAAAAGAAAAAATTTGACATGAGTCATTTAAGTGACAGACTCACATTATTTTCTTAACTAATAGCTGTCACTAAACAGTCATTAACATTAACACACCTGCTGAGAACTAAATACAAAATTTCAGCGCCGTTATTATCTGCCTGAGTTTAGATGTTTTTTGGTAAAAGCGTGAGTTCAATATGATTATAGCCAAATACAGATGTTACTGAAGAGTGTTCTTTAGCAATATTTTCATGCATATGCATGAAATTCAACATGCAAATCTTATCAACACAATCCCTTTTTTAAACTTTTGAAAGCAGGTTAAATTTGGCATTACCTTGGTTTAAGGCACAAGTTTAGCATTAGCATATTATGACTGGGATGTAAAGGGTAAATAGATTAACCCTGCAAGCTGTGGGAACAAACTTAAAGTAGGGATGATGATGGTTGGCTTATTGCAGAGCTGAAAAACAACAACACAAGTAGGTTTATGGCTGTAGGCCTGACCGTGAGGACACTTCAGTGGGAGGCTTCACTCTCATTACGGCTCATATGCAGAGACATGACATGGTACCAAGATAAAACAAACAGCACGGCTTTCTCCTGCAAGCCTGCCAAACACGTCATACTCGCCTAGACTTATTTCTAATTATACTATCGTTAACTTGAACATTTGACATGCTAACTGAGGCCTTCAGAGTCAGTTAGTTCTTGGGGATTTTGGGGTTTCTTTTGTCCGACATTGAGGCGAAGTTGCCGAGATGCCCACTCCTGGCCTGGGAAGATCAGGCATTGTCCTGAAAATTTCTAGTTATGAATAATCTGTAGAATGATGGACTCCAAATAGTTTTTAAAAACCATTTGCAGAATGATAGGTAGCACCAACTGCTTCTCAAAGATCAATGCTGATGTTTTTCCTCCTTGGCCTTGTGTTGACACGCCTATATGCTCCAGCAGTTAAGTTCCAATTGTGCTCGCCAGATTGGTCACCACATGAGCGAATTGTGATATCAGCACTTCAGGTGTATTGGGCTCACTGCATATTTCTCCCTAACCAGTAAGCATCACTTTTGAGGGAATGTCTCTGCAACATAAATAGCTACAGGAGAAGCTGAAACAGGAAACGCTATAAATCACACACTGCTGCAATTACACCGTTTTCAACTTCTATGTTTCAGTTTTAAGAAATTTCTGATGTTTTGCAATAGTTGTGAATTCATGGTTTTGATGGGTTGTTCAGATGCTTGGAGAGATACATTCTTCCTGCAGCACTTCCTGTTTTTTGGTTTTTTAAACCATCACAGTCACAAAAGGATTGGGTGGTGCATGACCTGTTGAAATGATACCAGCACCCAGAGCATCGGCTATTGTGGCAATTCTGGCATGCAATGCTATTTACAAGTGAGAGAACAGTGACCATAAACCATATAAACCAGTACTTAAAGCTGCAAGTAGGAAAAGCAGGAGGCTGGGATGATGCAACAAAAACACAGAAAACTGCAGTGCTGACTAAGTCATTTTCAGTTCAGAACTCATAATTAAAAGCCAAAGCTACCATAAAACTTTATGAGCTAGTACAAACCACATTAGCATACCTTGCAGAACAGAAAAACTGTCTAGATCAGTAACCATCAGAGGCTGTGGATGTACGTAAACTGGCTGTAGTGGCTTTTTTTTTTTTTAAACAGAACAACAAAATCTGTTCCTGATTGCACAGTTTAACCTTTTATAATTCCGATGTTGTGTGGTAAGTTTGAAATTAAGTGTGTGCAAGCCGTTATTATCTTCTACCAGATATGCTGGGAGCAAGTCAAAGTCTTCCCTTCCAGGAGCCATGATGGAAGCTGAGCCTTCACCTCAAGAGTTCTCACAGTCTGCAACCAGAACTCTCTCAAAGGTTTTTGCCAAAGCAAGCTGAATAAACTTTACCTGCTACTTGTGTTTTTCTTGCTTTTGCTTTTCCTTTTCAAGCTATCCCTCTCTTGGCTGCTGATGAAGGGTGGCATGGAGGCATAGCCATGTTCAGCTTCTGCAAGCAAATAAACAACATAAAAGGTCACATGTCCTGATATCTGGTGACATGAAAATGCAGTCAGTCAGAGCAAGCATGAGCTTGGAAACTGGAAGACTTTAATAAGTGCCACACTTGAGCCTGATCTTTTGAACCTCAATAGCAATTTCTTATACTAAGGTGCAAGCATACAACGAATAGATTTCATGCAGTAGCTTTATACAGTACCCCCCCCCCCCCCCCCAACAATGATGTCATCCTGAACTGGAATAAACCCCACCAGCAAACCACAACAGGAGGAGGAGCCTCCTATAAAACATATACTCCCTCAGCACTAGTCTCCCTACATATCTGACAGTATCTGCAATAAATGAATTCTTTCTTTCATTATAAAAAATGACAAATGCACCTTTATAAATGCAATATACATTATGCAACAGAACTGTCTATTATCTCACAGCAATAAACGCGTAATTAGGTTAAATGCAACCTGTGCAAAATCCGACAACATTAACGTATGCCTCGATTTATTTGATGCAATAACAAATGAAGCAACCTGCAGGAATCCATGCTATTTGTGGAAGGCGTACACTGCATTTTCTCAGGAAAACAGGTTGCAAAGAATATAATCATACTTTACCTCTTTCCCTTCGATCGAGGTACTCTGCTGCTTCGATCAACATCTGCACCATTTCGATCGCCGCCATTTTCAACAATAACACTGATAATAATATAACAATCCAAAGAGGGATTCCGTGACTGTACCCAACCTTCTTCAGATCCTACCTCTTGTTATTGTTTTGACCACTGGTGCTTTGCTGTTCTGTCAGTTTCTATTTTATTAAAAGGCGACAGGTCAATGACTTATTCCTGCATGAATCGGTGTATTTAAAAGTTAAAGGTCCCGAATAAAGTACCAGCGAGTAAAAAGCCAAACTGGTCTCTTCCTTGATGGCTAATGGTGTTCAAAATGAAGGGTTTGCTGAGAACTGGGTAAACCAGACTGACGCAAACACTTCTGAGATCACTTTCGTTGGATTAATCTTGTCGTTTTATTGGTAGCGTTTCGAAAAAGACGACTTATGGACAAAAACAAAATCAACAAATGTTTAACGTCTAAAATGTTCCTGCTAGCCAAAGAAATAAAAGGAAAAACAAACGAAGAAACAGGTTGGCTAGCGTTTGCGTCAATATAAAGTTGACAAAATAAAGATAGAAAATCCTTTCAAACTCGATGGTTTCTTTAATGCGCCAGTTAGTAAAAAGAAGAAGCCGTTAGCCCGTACAGTTGTCATGCACTTGCCTGATGTGAAATAGATATAAAAGAGGTTAGTAGTCTTTTAAGTTCAAACGACGATGTCATCCAACCTGATCGGTTCGACGATTTTGGGCAAGTTTTGTGCTGGTTCTTCGCTAAAAACAAAAAACGTGAAACGTTTAGTTGAGACACGTAGATAGCAACTGATATCAACTACAGTAAAACGACAGTTTGTCAAAGTGCTTCCAAATTAGTGTCTGGTTAATGTGTTCAGCAGCTACCTACTGTACGATACCATAAAGCTTCCGCGTCCTGTTATATGATTGGATACTTGCTGAAACAACTCGAGCTCCTATTGGGTCTCTGTGTTATCAATCATCAAAAGGGGTCGGACTTGATTGCCACTGAGGACTGGCTCCGGCCATTTTGGGTCCATGTCTCATTAACGTGGGTACACTCGCTGAGCCACAATGGACAAACTCTTGGTACAACACACTCTTCCATCGTGATTGGTTCCTTTTTTATAAACTTGTTTTTTATTGGCTCAAATTGCCACGAGCTAAAATGACAACACTCTTTTAGCAACAGACACGCCCCTCTGCCACGCTGTTTCGCGGTGTATGGCAGTGATTGGTTCTTATGGTGTTGTTTGCCTTTTTTTCCCCGTGTTCAACGATTGGTCTGATTAACATGCTCTCTTAGTATTGGTCTGTTATCTCCACCTATTACAAATGCATTTCTGCGCAGGCGCACGCTCGTTGAACTGTTGGGCTGTAGGCTGTAGCCAGCATACAACAAAAAACATCCTATGGAAAGCCAACCACTCAAGAAGGAATCTCAAAAAGGAAAGCCATTAAAACGCCACCTGGCATTTCTTATTTACCGTTGCACGTGCTGCCGAGCATTTATTGAAATCTGAACATTTGGCAGGAGCTTTAACAGCCATCAATCTTCTCATTTTTAAAACTAATTTATAAATTCTTACTTTATAATGAAAGGAGATCAGAGACATTCATTGTTCATTCTTGCTTGACCAGTATGTTTGCACACCAGCTACCTGCCAATGTAAAATTCCTGAGGATGTCAGCAGAAGATCATAAACTGACAGCATGATCTATCATTTTACATTTTGACTGGGTTGATGAGTCAAATGCATAAATGTATAAAGACTGAACATTTCTAAACCTCAATATACATTAAAAACAACAAATAATAAAAGCCATGGTGAAGTTGTCATAGTTGATAGTTCAGGGTAACAGACAGAAATTACATGTGATGGCTACATATGTATAAAATTATTACACAATTTCTGACTTTCAAAATAGCAACTTGGCTACGTTTTGTACTTAAGGCTCGAGCAATGTTACATGCTCTGGATTCTTGTTTCTTTTTTTTGTTTATTTGCAAATGGTAGCGTTGTTTTTAACCATACAGAACCAAATAAAATATTGCACAGCTATTACATCTTCAAAAATGTAAAAGAAGGTAGGACTGTGACTTCACCCTGGACTGAAACAAGAGAGCCAGAGTACCAACACTGTCCATCAACTTCTCACTTTCTACTTTGCTGTGGGCTGCACTGGCGGAGCTTGATTTTTATACATAGGGTGGCCAGAGAGTAGGCAAGATTATTAAGGGGAGGGGGTCATAAGCTAAGAAATGAAATTATTGTGTTCCTCTCTCTAACACCCTCACATACACTACTGTGATAACTGTGGTCACATTAGAGAGACATGAGAAATAAAACATCTTTACATTTAGAATGGATCACTAAGTGGAAATATTTGAAACAAGTTAAAAAAGATCCATAGTAAAGTAATCTGGCAGGATGTAGAAGGGCCCGGACGGGGACTTGAACCCACAACCTCCCAGGTGAGAGTCACGTGCACCCAAGTAGCCAGGGCGCAGGATCAATCGGAGGTATAATGACAGGACCTTCAGTCACATCTCTCCCCCTCTTTCCACAAGTATGTCACCACCTTTTTAGAACCCATGCTCCACAGACCCTACTTGCAGCGCCAGAATCTCATACAATACACAGGATGTAGGAGTCACATATACTGACCAGTCAGCCAATCCCTTTGGCTGGCCTTCCTACGTCCTGCCACACTAAGTTTGTCATTTTGGGCGCATAATGTAGCAACTGATGTGGTAGTAGGCTTCTCCTGCTATCAATTTGGCTTACTGTCTGGCGGTAGATTGGATTCTTGTCTGACCACAATTACTTGCATGGCCAACTCCATGTTGGTAGATGTGGGGTGGCTAACATTGGAGGCTGGGGGCTGTCTTGGCCTGAACTGTGCTCCATCTTTACAATAAAGTTGGAAATATCTCCCTTTCTATGCATTCTTAGGTTTTTCTATACAGACTGGTTGATTAAACATTTCCATGCTATAGCTTACTTTAAAATCAATTAGCAGCCTTGCTAGCCTCCTGTATAAATTATACTGGATCATGTAGCTCTCTAGCTTAATCTGCGCTAACGAACTTGGATTCTGAGGTCACTGGATACTGTGAAACTCTTTGAGCATCTTTATAGATTATTTTCAGCTTCGATGTGAAAATCTTGATTGAGTTGATGTGTAGTCCCTAAATAGACTCACTGAAAACTAAATAAATAATTTTCCCAAATTATATTAAAACTAAGCTAGTACTACCCCATAACTAGATTAGCACTGCTCCATAGCTTCATCAGGTTAAGAGCCTTACATAACATTAGTGGTTTCACTTGCACAGGGACAAAATCTCCTCCAGAAATATGCAGCCCAATGTCAATACTTTTTAAAGGACTACTTAGGAAACCCCTTTAGAATGGACTGTAAACTGGTATGGTGATACTGGGGATCCACACCCTTGAGGAAATATATTTTTTAACGTCCTCCTCCAGTTACCTGTTAATCATGTGAGGTGGCACCTGAGTGTGTCCAATCAGATTTCAGTAGCTCTGACCCTGGTGGGCTGGTTACAGGTAGGCCTTAAAATACACAGTTAGGGATAGAAATGAATTAAGTATGGTGAAGGTTAGATATTGATAAATAAATGCTTACAGGTTTGTTTAACATCACCTCAACTCTCCTTTATGCAAATCAGGCAACTGACAGACTCACCATCTCACAATTTCTGGAACTTTATTGTGGCTTTACTACACATTGGTCATGTGGACAAATATACCTGCGAGGCGGCTGGGGAAAACAATAAAAAAACAAAAAACATGAGCATTCACATAAAACACACCCAAGCATTATCTCCGAGCGACGGAGGACTTCAAATGTAAGTGGCTGCAATTCTAATTCTGATTCGACCACATTCATGAATTTATAAGATGACAAATGTCGCCATTTCCGCACATCCTGGAAGATATGAGTCGGAGAGGATCTAAAAATATGCTGCACTGTGGAAAAGTCTCAAGCCATCCTTCACTTCTTCATATACCGCCAGAAAATTTGATTCTTCAATTAGTTGTCTGGAGAATACACGAGTTGGGTGTCTTTTTATTTCAGTGATTAATAGGCCAGAGTTAAGTAGATTAAACATAACATTCAGGTTTTAAGAGAAAATGAGTGAAAAATGAACAAAGGAAAACTTTGAAAGACCTTCAAAATGCCTGAAAAAGTATTGCTCAATACAAGAGATTAGAGGAAAGTGGCTACTTTGAAGCAAAATACAAAGAAATAAGGGGTGGCTCAAGATTTTAGCACACTGAAGATACATATTTTCAATAGTCTGTACATAAACCATGTTTTTAAATGCCTTTATTTATGAAATATCACCATCCTTCTCAACAGTATAGATCTCAGTCTACTTTCAACACCGAGCTGTGAATGACTACATGTACGGCTATTTACATCATACGTTCAGTCACAAAAAAGGAATACAGACTTGTTGCATCAAACAAAGTTCTATCTTGCAGGAAAAAGCTGAAAATCCTTCACCAGTGTAAAGAGGAGTACGGAGCAACTTCCTCTGGAAAAACAAACTGTTGATACTTTCAAGCAATGAAGTCCAGTGGTCTGTTGAATCCTCCTTTTCTGTTCATGTATTGTCTAGGGAAAATAAATATACAAGAAAAGATAACGTCACTGTTTCCCCCCACAACACTTCAACATTACATCATCAAGCACCAATAGGAGAGCAGAGGTCCCTCTGCATAGAAACACCTGCGGAAGTGATTGGCTACTTTAACAGTGTTTGATGCTGTGAATGCTCACCGTGGGAGGACCAAAAAAAATAGAACATCACTCTGAAACTCAGCAACATAAACCACTGCACTCAAACAATAACTTCAAACAGATCAATATAATGCAAAACAAGGGTTTAAAAAATATTTCCAAACTGATGCAGCACTGGAATGTATGCTGCCCAAAAAACCTGACAGTAGCGTTTGTTTTGTGTGTGAAAAAACATACCTGTATTTTCTCTTCATTGTAGTATTGACAGCATATGCATTAACTGAGCCATCAGTTTTCCTCCCCTGTGCAAAAACAATATAACAGCCTCTCATATATCAGTGGTCAAAGCAGTCATGTACACATATACAAGATATATACTATGCATGACACAAACAAGAATCAGAGCAATGTAGCTGTAGGTGTTTTAATTAACTTAAAAAAACTGAACCATAAGGCCCATTTATGCTCCCTTACGTATGTAAACAGGGACGTCCGTTGTAGGTACCAGATGTGCTCGGGTGGTCAGATCTGCTCGGGGCCCTGTGTCTTTCCGTAACGTCTCACATATGATTGGCTGGACGTCGTTCGGACAAATTCGTGGGACTGAAATTCTATATGAGAACTTCAAGAGCAAGCAAACAAATTTCATTGAGACAAGGTTTAGGGACCCCGAGCAGATCTGTCTGTTAATAACCCCGATCAGAACTGGTTGTTGCGAGACCGTTAGCCCGAGTGGCATGCCGTAGTGACATCATCGGGAGGCGCAGGGCCCCGAGCAGATCTGACCACCCAATAGATCTGGTACCTACACCGTTACAAATGTTCTCATGCATGGCCGACCGTCCTCATAATTCCGCGCGTCTTTTACATTGCCATGGTTAACCTCCACTAATGGGCAGTGCTGAGTTTATAATGAACTCCCGGGATCCGAAGTCAGATTCAGACACCGGTTCAGACACGTATTCTTCTCTCTACAGATAAGTGACACCTCTGTGGCTGATTTGACATTTCCTTTCTCTTCCCATGCCTTCGGGAGTTTCACAGTGAAACACTTTTAATTGAAAACAGATAGAAAGCATGAAATCCTTGTAATCACCACAACATACATAAAGTATGTGCATCTTCAGCTTAACAGTAGAATTCTGTTGACTCTACTTCTGATAAACTGCATCACCTTGTGGCCACACATTTATGGTTATGCTCTCACCTTGGTGGTATCAAAAGTTGAAAATCCCATCAGCTTCATCATTTCAATTTCCTCTTCTGTTTTGCCCTGCATGTCCTCCGCTTTTAACGCAGACAAAAAAAGTAACCTTTATTTAATAACTGCAACTCCACATAACTAATGCACTGGAAAAATACATTTCTGCAGATGATGTTTATTACCTGAGATCTGAATGGTTTTTGCGTTCTTGTCTTTCGCGTCTTTGCGCTCATCGTCATGTCTGTCCTTCTGTCTACTCGGAGAGAGTGAGGAAGAGCGATGGCGTCTAGGAGGAGACCTGAATGAGGAGCACAAAGAATGATGCAGGATGGGTATCACAACTACTGGAGATATCACATCTTTTGCTGAAGTAATTAACGTTATTTACAGTCTGTTTGTACCATTTTGATAAATGACAATGAGGGAATGCTCACCTATAACAGTTGAACAGACTTTACTTGAACTGGGTCTTAAATGATGTGAATTAATTATAATGAAATCACTGATATCATCTATAATACTATTCATTGTCTTCATTTCTGCTCACCATACCTCTATTTTGCAGCCAAGGAAACCATTAAAACACAAATGAATGTGCTGTAAACTTCCAATTCTCCCTCCCCTTTTTAAAAAAAAAAAAAGAAATACATATACTAATAAATATTCTCCTAGAGACAGACAAAGAAAGGAAATAACAGCAATGGTTTCAATAGGAAACAGTCATCAGGACTGTGGAAAAACTCACCTTGAACGTCTCCTGTGAGGAGAGCGTGAGCGACTTCTACGGCGGTCTCGATCCCGATCTCGGGAACGAGAACGATCTCTTTCCCTTCGCCTTCGGTCACGTTCCCGTGAAGTTGAGCGAGACCGTCTTCTCTCTAACAGGAATAAGGATATGACTTCACAATATGAACTTGTTCTTTTTGAGTACCATACTGGTATCCATGTCATGGACTGGTCTTCTGAAATTATAATTCAAACAATATTCTTCTGTACTTCATGTCGTTTCGTTGCCTTTTCAAGCTCAAACAACCTGTATGATTGTTTCTGGCACCATGTGCATATTTCTTTTACTAGTGAAATTGATAGGTAGGAGCTTTTTTGCCACATGGCAAATAAATCATCGCCACCTGTCTGACATTATTTAGGTTAACATAATATTTCTACACTATGTTTACTTAAACTCTGTTATTATACAAGTAAGCAAAAATAAGCAGGAAGTGTTCTAAATTAAACACAAACAGATTTCAAACAGGTTAAAATGAAAACCATAAAAGCTTTGGGTATCAAAATTTTATCCCTCAACTACAGATTAATTTGCAGGCTGCATAATTTCTGTAAACGTTTATATAATACATTAAAAGCCTGTGCTTCAGGGAACAGAGTCCTACAAGATATATTTTAAGTGGGTATACAAGGCTTATTCAAATCAGGTAATCCTGTTCACGTGACTGTTCAAGTAATATCAGTATTTTAAGTATCAGGGTGTACTGTGAGACGATTTGGTCTGCTTGGTCAGAAACTGTGCCAGCAACAGCCCCATCTAGCGAGGAAAACTCAAATAGCAAATCGACCTTCGTCTTAACTACTATTTGTTTTTAACCGCCTTAATGTATATCATACTGCCATAATTATGTATTTAATCTAACCATTAAGTTATCTTTCGGGATTACTTCAAGCAAGATATACTTGAACTTTAAAAAAAGAAGACATTTTTCATTTTCAACCCACTCTGCCGACGTTACCTGAACGCAACTAACGTAAAGCTCACGATGAATTGTCGATCGTTAGCTTCGTGGCAATTTGCTTGAATAGCCTACTTTAAGAATGTATGTTGAAAGAGAAGTCGTTACACCAACATTTCCTATCTGTACTTTAACTGTTAAAAAATAAAAATAAAATAAGAAGAAAAGTAACATTCCCGGATTCAACGTAAGCTAACGCTAGCTTACTACTTCTAGGTTCTTACCTCGTCTTGGAGGTGTTCGGCTCCTGCTCCTACCCATGTCCCCAACACGTCAAATATTTCCCTTACAGATATTTGAATAAAAAAACTATTTCTAGGGGAAAATACAAACAAACCCTGTAATATGTCTATGTTGCTAATAACGTCAGGTCTTCGCCAGGGTCTTCTTTGTCTCTTCCGATTGGCTGGTTATCACTTCTTTGCAGACTTCCGGTAACCTTCACGGAGTAGAGCGCCCTCTGTTGGGCTGGTAGACAGTCAGCATTTGCTAGTTTGATTAAAAAGCAACCTTGACTCCATTCTTTATAAGTTAATAATGAATCAAATTTCAGCTTTTGATGCTGAGCTAAAAGGAATTTGTCTACATATATATATAAATAGTGTTCTGAATATTGATTATTAATGACTTAAGAAGTTTAACTGTACTTGTGAAATATAAATCACAGTGTCTAATTGTACTAGCGGTACTGTCCAAAATCCCCAATGGGAATTTGCATATTTGAAGTCAGACTACATACAAGTCTGCATTAGAATCTGGTCAAAGTTGCATGAGGACAACATTAATATTGGCCAAAAATGGTGTAAGATAATCAAGACAGAAACAGACGATTAACTGATTTGAAACCAAAGTTGATCTTTAATGACTGACACATGGCAACCTTGCAACATTCATATATACATTCTAATATAAAATAAATCAAAACCATGAGCCAACATCACACATCAGCATTTTGATAACGGCTACTGGTTCAAACTGAAAATGATTACTGTAAAGAGGTATTTTGCACACGCACGTTAAATGAAATGGGAAAAGTGGAATGTTTTAGTACCTTCAGTATATTCTATTACTGGGTTTCAGACTGCATTGACAAGCAACAAATTTATTACGCTTCATCATTTGGTTTTAAAAACAGCATTTGAAGTGGGGGATTTTTTCATTTCAAGTCAGTTTATTCACCCCGCTTCTTCTCCCTCCATCTCTGCTGACATAACTTGAACAGGCTGATATTTGTTACACAAAACTGGCATTCAGGAGAGAACAATCAGTTGCTATCAGTATATATCTACATGTCCAGCACTTGTGCTCACAGATTATACCTTCAACACCTATTTGAAAATGACAACCAAGAACTAACTAAGAAATGCCTATCATGATGAACAAATGTGACGTTCTAGAAAGTCGATCTACGTGTCAAGTGCCTATACATGGATAATGGAGACTTTTCACTGTGTACTGCAAAGTTTTGGATGAGAAAAGGTATGAAACTAATGTGGCAGCCGCACAGAATCGGAGACATTATCCGGATTTTTAGAAATGAAAATGCTGGATTGCTTGTACAGTGAAGTGAAGTAAAAGACTTCTCACAACGCAGGTGGAAATAAAACGAGAGGAATACAGAAACTGAGTGATCAGAAGTAGTGTGTCAAATCTGAGTTGTATCCGACCTGGGTTAAATAGTATGTGAAAATAATTACCAGTGCTCTTTAATCTGCTTCAGATGAATCACCACACACACATCAATATCAGTGAGTAGCAGTGGTACAGTAAAATGCACAGTGTCTGTGAATGGCATCTGAAATGGCTCTGAAAAGATCTGAGGTGGTTCGCTCCATCTGCAGCTCTGTCGTACGTTATGAAGGATTTCACTGTAATATTTCACCGAGGTCTGATGCGTCTGTGCGACCGTCTCAGGTCTCAGCTTTCTCCTTCTCCTTCTGCTTCTTGCTCTTTTTCAAGAACGACGGCGGCTTGAACTTCTTTTTCTTCTTGGATGGCGACTTGGAGGGTGAACCTTCAGGGGTGCCGCCCAGCGGTTTAATCGGCAGAGCGGCAGGAGTGGAGGAGGTGTCGTTTGTTGAAAGAGCCTTCATCCCTTTCTCCAGCTCCTCCGTCGTCTGCTTCTCTTCCTCTCCTCCGTTCTGAATGGCTGGAGAGTCCGTCTTTGCCTCCTCTGCTGCAAGTATTGTTCAGAACAAAAAACAAAGTGTAGCACGTTCAGCAAACAGGAATGAGTCTTGAGCTGCCTGGAGCTGCAAAGCTACATGCTGGACATGTCACAGCAGATGAACATGCTTGCTGAATGAGCAGTGGATTGCCATTTGATTTCTTTGTACTTACTCACAAGAGGGGCAAGACCAAAGCACCAGAAGTGTGCCCTATGAGTGTGGAGTCACACAGAAAAGGACAGACAGACATACACAGAAGGAGAGAGTACAACAGATACAGTATGTGCAGGGACAGATGAGTTGAAATGTGGCAAGTGTTACTCAAACAAACCTTTAATATGCATTTTGACTTATTCCTGAAAGCTGGAAAACGTTGCAATATGCTAGCGCCAGCTCACTGGTTTCTACTACTGTTTCGCTGGACTTGGCAAGTAAAGTTTAACCTGTATTTTCCGGCTAAGTCAAAATGTCTTGACAAAAGTCACACACACGGCAACAAAAGCCGACAGTAGATGTTACTCCTCCAGGTGTCGAACAGAAACCGCCAAGATGATCTGTTCTACCAAACTCTCTGTCGGCAGTCTGCACTGGAGATTCCATGTAAGTTGTCCTATAAAACACCGGTTAACAGGGGTGTTGACTATCCAAAGCAGCAGAGAGAGCCGGTGCTGGATCAAAAGATAAAAAGTGTACTTTGGCATTAATCAATAAGTTTGGCAAAGCTGTTCATTTATGGACAACCATGCAAATCTGTTAATCATACATGACAAATGTTGTGTTGGGGAAAAATCTGAGAGAATTTCTTGAGGAATTACATTCAAATTAAAGTTATGATCATATTTATCATTTTACGTGTGCATGGTCTCTGTGTTGGTCATATGATAGACTAACAGCCTATTCATGGTATAATCTGCCTTTCATCAAGAGGCAGCTGAGATCATTTCCAGCCCCTCCAGGACCCCTTTCATCTACTTTCCTTTATTATATCTGATAGAATGATAGCACTTTTATCTTGACAGCTAAAACTTGTACCTGGTTATTTAGCGAAATTTCCATTTCTATGATAAAGAATGTACTTCTAAAGGCAGCTAAGATTGGTTAATATTATTATATGATAAGAAACAGATAAAAATACACATGCAAATCCTTCAAAAGTCTTTGGGAATTTACACAAAACTGGCATGTTACTGCCCAGTTATGTGTTTCAGACAGAGACGCGATCTGCTGCATATGAGGAGGAGTAACACAGCTGTCAGTGAGTATTGAAAGCATGGGAGGGCAGAAGCAGCACCGAGCCACACATGAGGTCATGTGTGCGTTTTGGAGAGGCGAGCCGAGCAGACAGTCTGCGCTCTGCCAAGCCTCACCTGAGAGAGGAGGGTGGCTGGCCGCAGGGCCCTTTGTAGGGGAGGTAGTGGGGGGAGACTCCTTGTCGGTTGCCACCTCCTCCCCTACGTCCACAAAGACACACACAGACACATATAAACAGTGAAGGAAAGTGAAGGGTCCAGCTAAGCTGAAGGTTTGGTTAAAACTCTTTACACCACAGTTACAAATGAAACATGGTTTGTTCAACCCATTCAGACCTGACATGACTTGCCTACTTTCTTTTATGCAGTGTTTATGTCACATCCTTTTCCAGACAAAATGAAAATTATATTACACACATATAGATATATATATATATAT
>JAOXYM010000012.1:25420804-25440100 GCA_028567055.1 Leptatherina wallacei | reverse complement strand
GTATTCATAGTATTATGTTCTTGACTAATTTTGACAGTTGAACAGACTGTTGTGCATGTGATGACGTCTAGAATGAAGTGATGCTGACATGTTTTGGAGCAAACGACCATTAGACTGAGAATCAATGATCAGTTTAGATCAATCAGATCCATCCAGTTGGGAATTGTGCTAAAAGTAGCCTAACTGTGGTAACTGTAGTCTAACTATACTCGACCATTTGCAAAGTAGTACAGAGAAATTGAAACATGTATTAAGATATTTGTGATTTTATTAAATGAATGAGAAATACAATTGTGTTTTAAACAACTGCCAAACAGTTTGGAGATCTGTCCATGTTGTTTTGAGAATGTAATTTCTGTTTCAAGAAATGAGCCAAACCAATGGAGAAAAATTGTAAATTATCCAATTTTGGCATTATCTTGGTGAGAAAAGCTGATTTTGGGCATGTAAGTGCCTTGTCCCAGCGGTGAATGGAATCAGCAGGATGACCCATTTCATATAATAAATAACTTTGTATTCATTGAGCTGATCTGCCGTTATGATTAAACATGATCTTTTATGTAAAAGTAACGATATTGAGCGATCTTTATGTTTAACAAATCGTGGTGTTTAATACCTTGATTAATTGTGAAATTAAATAACCATGACATCTCTAGTTGGAGATACATATGGGCTCCAATTAGGGCTGGGATATACTTGCTTTATACACATCAACCTTCCTCTACTTCTGTGTATATAGCTGCTACAAGACGAAAGCAGGACGTCCCAACCAAAACACTCAATACTAGAGATCATCATCAATATCCCTTCACCCATCCATTTTGAACAGACCCGATCACAGAACTCAAGTAAACTAGTAATCACATAGTGTAGGATATGTACTAAACAGGTCTGCTAGAAAACGGATGTCACGATTACACTACAAACCACTGGATGCCAGGGCCTCCTGTCCTGGTCGCGTCACCAGTGGCATTGTCTTATGTGTGTACATGTACGGTCATGTTTGAACCTCGTTGCACACCTATAGGAGGGAAAGGTGTGTTGTTGAAAACAGGAAAATAGGTTACAGTGTGTCACTGCTCAATGGGTATTGTCCTGCCCTTGTTAGCGCAGAGTTGGCTTCTTTGTCTCACTTATTCAAATGTCTCACCAGAGTAAATAATAAAGAAAAAATAGTGAAAAAAATATATCTTGCCAGAGGTTTAGCAAAATGATCATTTAGTGAGCACAGGGGCATTCTGTTTGTTGTCGAGTGAAGCAATGATGATTCCATGCTGATTAGATGTTGGCCAGATCCCATGGGGACTAACTCATGTTTGTGTTCATTCATTGTCTATTCCATTTTTCCCAATTAAGGGTTGCGGGGAAGCTGGAGCCTATCCCAGCAATTACCAGGCAGAGAGAATGTACACCCTGGACAGGTTGCCAGGCCATCACGGGGTCTCATGCTTGTGTTGTCTTTGAAAAAAAGCGGTGGTAAATGTTATTTATATATTTATGCCATAGGGCGTGGAGAATGCAGGTTGGAGATGCAGCAGGAGGCAGACGGATACTGAAGGTTTAATGAAAAACTGAAACCAAAAGACTTACTAAGGAAACACTAGAGACACAGGACAGGGAAACCAAAAATGGGGAAACGCAACAGCTGATCTGACAATGAGAAAATGAAACCCATGGGTATAAATACATGGGACTAATGACAAAATGAGCAGCATGTGAGGTAATCAGCAAAATAAACCAGGTGTGATATTGAGGGGAGCAGGGAGTAAAGTCAACACAGAACACAAGGGACTAAAATAAACAAAATGAAACCGAACTAAGGGTGGGACTCGATTTAAACAATTATCTAATTAATGACAGGCTTTGTAGTGAAGTAATCTTGATTAATTGCATTTTAATCACATTACAATAATTGCCTCAAAAAGCTTTTTTTTTTTTATTTAAAGGGATTTTAGTGGACAACTGAATCAAATAATAGACACAGACATTAACTCTAATGTCTGGAAAAATGCATTTAATTGTATTTCAATTGAAAACAGCGAATAAAGAAATAGAAAAAATATCCTTGGCCAAAACTGATCAGACCTAAAGTTAGAAATGCCATTTTAAGTACTTTAACTAATACCAAGAGTCTACAATATGTTGCAGTACTTAACTTTTTAAATGTTTTCATCTACACTCTTCATTAATAATCATTAATATCTGACAGTAAGTCAGGGCGGGATCAGCCAGCAGCAGCTTTGAGTCTGGTCATGGAGCAGCGGTGGACATCTACTCCTCTGACAGCTGGAACTGATGCTGCGCAAGAGCAGGACTGTTGAATGCTCCTGAATGGGGGCGGAGCTTATGCAAGCATCCGCTCATTGGGAAGAGTAAACGTTACATGTCGGCAGAGAGGTTAAATTAGGTCAATTAGCAGATTATACAACGATATTTCTAAAGGATAAATATAAAGTTGGTAAAGCAATTAAGTTTACTGATGAATTTTCAACTGTATCAGGCTTAAGAATGAATTTGAATAAATCTGTGCTATCTGTCCAAAAAACTGATTTGCTGGATTTAAACGGTATTCCAGTCAAGAACACTGTCACTTATTTAGGAGTGGCTGTTGATATAAATGAAAACAATCACTGCAATTTAAACTTCAATCCAATAATACAACAAATAGCAGGAGGTTCAATGTGTGATGAGAGATCTATCTTTGAGTGGTCGAGTCCTTCTCTCTAAAGCTGAAGGTATATCCAGATCAGTATATGTGTCCCTGTCTCTTGAAATGTCCCCAGGAATCTATAAAAAATTAGATCAGACTTTATTTAACTTCATTTGGAGGAATAGATGTCACTAAAAAAAAACTAATTTTATGTAACCCTAAGTGTAGCAGAGGCATGGAGGTGTTAAGCTTTGAGGTGCTCAACTACCTTCAAAGTGCAATGGTCAGCAAACCTAGTCAAAGAAAGAGACAATATCTGCAATGCTTTTCCTTAGTTTGTATTTAATTCTGTTGATGGAATCCATTTTTTTGCTGAAATGTAATTACAAAATAGAAAAACTGCCAGTTAAACTGTCAAACTTTTATAAACGATACTTACTTACCTGGAAACTGATCTATAAGCACAATTTCTCACGCACGAATTTCTATATTTGAAACAATGAAAATATTCTCTATAAAAATAAATCCTTATTTTACAGGAAATGGTTTGATCATGTGGTTATATACGTTAAACAACTTGTTAATTATGGAGGGAATTTACTTTCTTACCAAGAGTTTCTGAATAAATTTCAGCTCCCTGTTCCAAGAGTTTGCAATAGTGCTGGATGCTGTAACGAGGGGTGTACAGCAGCTTCTCAGAAGCTCAGGGAATTATAACTCTTCTTTCCCTACAGAAGATTTTCTTAATACTCAGATTCTTGTTGATGGAATCGATATAATTAAGAAAAAGTGTTTAAACCACAATTTTACCCGTAGGGCAATCTTTTTGGAATTCTGTCTCTGGAGAAATTATCTGGCAGAAAGCTGATTGGTGAGAAGTTTGGTGTAAACAATAAAGTGAAAGAAGTTTTATTTAAGATATTACACAAGATCTATCCAACACAAATGATACTGGCAAGGTTTAAAAAGGATATTGATGTGTTATGCAAATTTTTTGGGAATGAAGAGGAAAAAATTCCTCATCTGTTTTATCAATGTATATTTTCTACAGTTAGTCTTGATGTGTTTTATGTATTCTGTTTAATATGTACATGTTTTGTCTTTGTATGTCATTTAAAAAAAAACTGTGGCTATAGGGATTTTAAAACTCACTAATTATAGCACCAAAGTCGCTATCAACACTGCGTTAGCCGAGCTCTGACGTGTGCATCTGTGAAATCGATGTGCCTGAAATCGTGCACTGACAAATGTTCCGTGTTGCTTGGAATTCAAACTGCAATCAAATGCGTAAAAAAAAAAATAAAAATTGCGTAAATTTTTTCTAATTAATTAATTTTAATTCATGCGTTAAAGTCCCACCCCTAGATAGAACCAATAACAACAAAGGACTATAAACCAAGAACCAAAACCCACAGGTCATGACAATCTAACTTGTTTGTTTAATGATTTATTCAATGTTTGGTAGCAATGTTAAAAAATAAAAGTAGCATTGTTATAATGACTTTTTCACCTTCCAGTTCTACAAGGTCATATTGTTATACTGCTTCTGTGGTGCTACTGATATTGATCTTTATAAGGACCTCTACTTTGAGAACATTGAGAGAACATTAAGCCTCATGCATCTTTGACATTTTGTTATTTGACTATTTTTGGCTTGGTTAGGGCATAGGGCACAAACTGTTGTAAAATCTCTCTTCACATTTGTAAGAATTCAACTTTGAATTTTTCTAGTAGCATTTTATGGTCTATAATGGTGCTGATTTTAGAGGTGAGCAAATACATGACTATTTATCTCAAAAATGAACCCTAACATCACATAATGCAGAATTATATATTTTGCAATTGCTTTAGATTTAAAAAAGAAAGAAAAAAAATGAGTTTAATGTGACTCAATAGGACATTTTTGTGCGACAAGGCAATTGTACTTGTGGCAAAAAATACATGTAGATATATTCATGGACTGACTTTTCCTGGTAATTTATCAGTTTGCAGCTACAACCCCCCCCTCACGTAAAGGCAAATTCTAAGAAGAGAAAACCTTAATCTAATCTCCCAAAGTTGTAATTGAATATTTTAAGCATCTAAGTAATTTTGCACTGGGAAGCATAACTTGTTGAACTAACTTAAAAAATTATTCAGATCCTTCAGATTTGTATTTGTACACTTATTTCAATGCAGCTGTCTGGGTAACTTCCATTAGTCCACACTTCATGCTGTTAATAGCTGAGTTCTCACCTACAAGGTCTACAAAATTACAGCGCCTCAGTGCATGACAGAATATAGTGTTATTTATATATCTATCCATCCTGACTTGACAGGATCAAATGTCAAACTGACATCTTGGCTACTTTTCTTTCCCCACAAATCACAACAACCAAGAGCAGGTATTCTGTCCTACAATAACAACAGAACTGTATATTATAGATGCTGATGTGTTAATTGTTTTATAATCTATGAAAAATTGAAGCAGACATCCTTGTATTCTAAATGTTTTTACAAATAAATAACACACTATAAGTTTCCATTATATTTGTTTTATGGAGAAAAAAAAGGAAAGTTCGAAATGTCAGACACTGCAAGCCGGGAGGTGTTTTGCTTGATAAGTTTTCGGCATCTGATACAATCTTTAAATCTGTTTTGTTTTATGTTACTTTGTGTTACAGGGGCCTCGGGTTTACAACAACTCACATTTATGAAGTATATAGAGAAATACACAGATTTTAGGGATTTTAAGACAATTTACTCAAAATGAATACAGCCCTGATTTACAAAAATGTTTCTGAGAAAGATTTGCTCAGAGTGTCTTTGTAGTGTAGTAAATGGCAATCTTCTGGCATTACAGGGCTGAGGTTTTATAGTATTCAACAAAACGTATGATTAATCCTGTACTTATTTAGAGATTGTTGTCACTTGTTTACAAAGAAGAGACTTTTTTTTTTATAACCAGAGTTATCAGGAAAGAAGTGAGAATTGCACTCAAATAACTAGATCAATGGCCTACTGAGAGGAAAGCTTTCACACAGCTCTGTGTATTTGCATTGCCTGAGTCTGTCTAGTCTCTGTAGGAGGGATATACACAGGAGGTGTCACACTGTGTGAAGTAGGCTTTGCCACAAGGACTGACAATCCCTGTGCTAAAGGATGTTTCTAGATTTTGCTGGAAGGTTTTTTCTCCACATGGGTTGGCATTTTCTTTGAGGTCGTAAACCTTGCAGAACCTTTTGATGCAAAGCATCAGTTGCCATGCACATGTGTGTTGTTTTGCAAAATCAAAATCAAAATCAAAATAAAAGTTAAATTAGAACATACATTTTTTTAAAGAATCATAATCTTTGTGTCTCTGACTGAGGATGTAGAGAGGATGTAGAGTAGTAGCATGCTCAACTCCAAATCTTGAGATAGTTAATTGGATACAGACTTGCAAGCAATTACTGATAAACTATATCTATATATTAGGCCACGTGAACCATCCTAAAAGTAGATGTTAATCATAAACAATGTGTGACTGCCAGAGAGTGAAACACATCAAATATTACCCACAGACAAAAGGAGGATTAATGACCAAAATCTATTGTGATATACTGTATTACACAGTAAAATTAATTCAGATTAATATAAAATGAAGAACAAAATTGTTACACATAGAACTTGTATAATTGTCTTGTACATGAAATGTGTTTTACAAATAAACTTGTCTTGCCAATAAAAAAAAAAAAAGCTGGTTATCAAATTTGCCTGTTATACAAAATATTCACCAATTTCAAAATCACAATTTGCTTATAAAGAGAAAACAGAATAAAACAGAAAGAAAATGAAAATGCAATTCTTTTCTATTAATTTACTGATTGCAACATCATACTGTTTTTATTGATTCCCTTGTATGATAAATGATCTTTGGCAATACAACATTTTGTTTTTATTCTTTTTATATGCATTACAAAAAACTGAATTTGACATCACCTTGAAACTCTGAGGTCCTCACTTTAGATGAACAGCCATGACAAGGGACCCTTCAGTACGAGGCTGTCTGCATACTAACTTCAGTGATTCAGACATACACTGAGAAAATTGCTGATGTACCTCCTGTAGCATTTTATTTCTCTTTTTTTTTGTTCCTGTACTTGATCTTATAATAATTGCTTCAGTTCAGTATGGAGCTGCTTTCCAATGACCTTACAGTCTGTAAGTGGCCTCTATCTTTGCTTGTTTGGTATTACTATGTGTTAGTGAAGGTTTTATCATGTGGTCTTCAGAAGCTCAGTGTTTTATGGTTTTGTGTGTGTAGAGTGTGTATCTGAATGTACTGAAGGTTTAATGCTTCGGGAAGTCTTACACATAGCATTTACTAGTAATGTAAGTAAAAGTAATGACAGTAATAACAGTATTAGCCTGCATCTACTCTGTGACATTAGGCATGTGCTACTTGTTTATAGAGAGGCAGAAGAAATGACAACAACAGAAAATAACAGTGCTAATGGTTATCTTGATGTCAGCATTAATCAATACCAGAGGGCACGATGAACTGAAGGGCTTCCAGGAGGTTTTTGAAAAGTCTCAGTCAAAGCAGAGTTGTTTATGAATAGCTTAAAAGAGTGGGGACTGCCACTCTGCAGGTGTCCACATTCTTGTGCGAGGTTGGTCATTTGTTGGGAAACCACTGACAGAATGTTTGCTCAATTTTTAAACGACAGACACTGCATCCTTGTATTGCTTTAGACTGATCTGAAAAGGCCTATTCATAGATTTACATATCATTAATACCTGGTATTATTGCTTGTTCTTCTGCATATACATGTGTTTATGGCTCGATATGTGAAACGTTACTGCTGCAGTTATTGTTCCTCTGACATTATTGTATAGGTAGATGAAAAAGCTGTCCATGAAAAGGGGACAGAAGCACATTGGAAGCCAAAATCAAGAGCTGTTGTTATATATAACTTGAATAGATTGAATGGGATTTTTATATTGTTCAGGCAGTTGGCAGGGGGCTGCAGAATGAGCTGAATGGATGGCTTAGAGCTGGAGTACAACAGGATATCATCATTGGTTTGTCATCAGAGTAACAGTGGGAGCTAAGACCATGCTGTCTGTCAGAGAGCATCTTCACAGGTGTAAACAAGCTATGAACTCTGGATACAATTTTTGTATAATCAATGGCATAATCAAGTTAAGATGTTAACCACACCACTAATAACCTCTTGAGCCTTCTTAAACCGGGTTAATTTACTCCGTACCTTCCCTGTCTTCATTCATCCTACGTCCATTTACCCCTCATCCATTTAGTTTTAGCTTGCCTACACCCGTTAGCTGGTTAGCTTCCATTAGCTCTGGGTTAGCTCAGTTCGCTCTTAGCTACAGGTAGCTCAGAGTTTGATGGGTGTCAATCATCCAGCCACGCGCTCACACGTTCATTTATTCTACAGTATATGATTCATCCTCAGCCTCTCTCATCCATTTATCTTCCTTCTATAATCCATCCTCCATCCATACATCCATCATCCCTTCTTCCATCTGTCCATCCCTTCTTTGTTTCCTCATCTGACCATGCCTTTTCCCCTCCCCATACATTCATCCATCCTCATCCCTTAACCATTCATCCTTCCATTCTTCACCATCTGGCATTTAAGGCCCTGATTTACTAAGATCCCAAATAGCTAAAGCAAAATAAAATGCGCCTGTTGTGTTTCCATGATTTGCGGGTGTTCTACTAAGACTGTTTGCGCAATTGATAACGGGCACAAACATCTTTACTTAAATGAGGATTTAGCATGCACAACTGATTCCTTATGAAGCAGGAGAGGAGTAAAGGCGCAAACGGAAAATAAATGGAGATCGAAATATTAGTGGACGAGGCAAATAGAAATATGGCAAAGACATCTTAATGTGACCAGAAGGTGCAAAAACAGCCAGCGCAATCAGTTCCATGTTTAGTAAATCACGTTGCTCGTGCAAAGCAGATTTATTTGCATCCACTCTTCGCAGTTTTTTGCGCCTTCTCGCAGAAACGCCCAGATTTCATATTCATTCGAGGCCAAAGCTTGAAAAACTATTTACAGGCGTTAAAATAAATAATAAACTGAATTGAAGGATACACAAATAGTGTGAGAAATAAATGTCCAAAACCACATTTACACTATGACCATCATAAATATAACTTAAGATAAAAGCTGAATCATAGATGTGGTTTTAGACATTTATTTCTTACATTATTTATGTATCCTTCAATTCAGTTTATGACTTATTTTAACACCTGTAAATAGTTTTGGTTGAAGGTCGATTAAAATTTTATGTCTTTGTATAAATGGTAAATCTATAATCCCAGCCCAAGACTGGAATCATCTTTAAGTGGCTGTGTCTGTACACGTTTTCTTAAAACAGCCAAATTCCCAATAAAGCAGCTCATTCACATATTTTTTGTTTCATTGGTGCATCAGCAATGAGCTTTCAAAACTTTAACTGAAAAGCAGCCCATTATGTGTTTTAATCTGGGGCCACTAATAGAATTTAGATTTTGTAATCTCTAACAAATCAAAGTCTATGATGTGATTTCTGCTATATTTACATATTAAATGATCTTCCAGAGAGAAATTTAGTCAAGAGAGACACTAAATACAAATTATTTAATTAATTATAAATGAAGATGTAAAGTGTACTGCTTCCGTCTCTGGTAGAACCTATTACTGGTCAGCGTGGATGCTCATTAAACACCTCCTATCCCCTCTCTCATCTCCAGCCCAACACCTCATACTACATATTCCATGCAAACACAATAACTGTGAATTGGACTTTGCATGGTTGCAATGCATATCACATCTTCCTCCGTAGAGTCTCTGTCCCTCCCTCTCTCTCTCTCTCTCTCTCTCTCTCTCTCTCTCTCTCTCTCTCTCTCTCACTGAACTGCTGGTATTTGTTGCTAGTAAATTATCTGCACTCTTTCATAGTTATGTCCTTTGGGGATGTTTAAATATTAGCTCGTTTTCTACAATGATAATGAACATTGAATTAAATCGAACGTCAGTGTCCTGGAAGCTCAACCCTTTAAGACTGAGAGTCTGAAAGTTGATCCCAATGTTGGGCTGGGATTATAGATTTATCATTTATACAAAGAACTAAAATTAGAATCCTACGACGTGAGTAACCTTTAACCATATGCATTGCAAACATTCAAGGGTATTTTTTAATTGCTCATGCAATTAACGACTGATTGCAAATCTAAGTTTAGATGTATTTATCTCATTCAAGGGGCATTTGAGTAGCTGTCGTTGATTATATAATTATTATTCCATGGTTACCATACGCTATTTCTCTTTACCAATCAGCTGTATAACTTTTGTTTTATTTTTTAATGGTTAGCTCTGTAAAATTAATTGATCTCTTTATGACCTCCTCTTCTTGCTGTTTGTTTCCCCTGCAGTGTTTCATGTGAAGGATGGAGATGCAGGACATTATGGGCGAGGAAGGGATGGACCCAGAAGGATCAGCCATCATAACATCCCTTTTAAACACCAGTATAGATAACTCCACCAACTTCACCAACATCACTTTTTTCCCCTACTATCAACACTCTTTTTATGTAGCTGCCAGCTACATCTTGGCTTACTCCTTCATCTTCTTGTTGTGTATGGTGGGAAACATCTTGGTGTGTCTGATTGTCCTGGAAAACCGTTGTATGCGCACAGTTACCAACCTCTTCATTCTCAACCTGGCTATCAGTGACTTACTGGTGGGGATCTTCTGCATCCCCACAACACTGGTGGATAACCTTATCACAGGTAAGACAAAGCCTGACAAGTATACATGTAGTAGCATGTTTATATGACTTTAATTTTGATGTTTGTTTAATATCTCTCTCTCTCTCTCTGTCTCTCTCTCTCTCATATATATATGTATATATATATATATATACATATATATATTTATTAAGCGGTAGGGTAGTGTATACATTTATATCCCCCTGTTCCTCCGAGAGTCCACAATCAAAAGTTGTATTGGAAGTTGCTTCTGCACTGACCTTATTAGACTCACAATTAATTAATCTCACAAAGTGTGGTTTGTTTTTAGGTATTTATTAATCCACGTGGTTGGGGTAATATTCATAAATCCATCCGTCTCTTCTTTTTTTCTCTCTGCATATCCAGGGTTGGGTCACTGGAGAGAAACCCTGACTTTCCACTCCCTGGCCACTTCTTCTTCTTTAAAAGGAAAAAAAATCGTCATAACTTTATCATTGTAATAATAATAATAATAATAATAATAATAATAATGATAATGATAATAGAATTAACAATAATAACTATAATTTTTAAAGTGCATTTCAAAACACACAAGGACACTGTGAAAACAAAGAGCATTAGGCAAAAAATTCAAATACATTAGCACAAGATAAAAGAAAAAAATAAAACAAATAAATATCAGAAAGATCTGCGTTTTATGAAGTAGGCAATTTTGAAAAGATAATTTTTTAGTCTGGATTTGAAAAATGGAAGAGAGGTGATATTTCTGATGTTGGGTATTAAAGAGTTCCAGAGTTGGGGATCAGAGCAGCTGAAAGCCTTGTTCCCCACAGTGGCAAGGTGGGGGGAAGGGACAGAGAGGTGAAGAGAGGAGGATGATGGAGTGGTGATCTGGACCAGCTCGTAAAAATAAGGAGGGGAGAGGTGGTGGATGGCCTGAGATGGTTACAGAAGGAGATGGAGGTTGAGAGGGTTCTGGTTATAAAAAGAGTGGCTTAAAGTAAATAAATACTGGAAGAATGCAATCATATACAATGTTTTCAAGAGGGAAAAAAAACGCAATAACAACAAAGCTAAACAAAACTACAACGTAATATGTGTGGTCCATTTCTGCCAGAGAGCATCACATTGTCCTTTTTGTAATCTCAGATTGAAAGTCTACTGTTCCATACACTACAATATCTTTAGTAAATGGAAAACCATTATTCGATTGTGGGAGGTTGATGGAAAAGCCAGCACATTGTTAAAGCCTTATTATTTGCCACTTAAGGATTTGTAATAAGTATCTCTCTCACATTTGGATAGATTTAATCTGTTTTTTAATCTTGTTTTGTTAGTATGCATGAATGTGCTAATTAATCCAATGACAGAATCAAAGCAGCCAGTGAGGAGGAGGAGATGCTGAGGCAGGTGGAGAGGCAGTGTCACAGCAGCAGCTGAGCTTTAGTACTCAACAGTTGTTACTTGGGCTACATCAGGGAGCACTAGTTCAAATGAAATGGTTCTCCAACAGCTTGTTGTCAAGTTCTGCACAAGCCTCTTGACAACCCATTATTTGAGTCAGCTGGGTTGAAGCAGCGGAACATTAAAAACCTGCACGGCAAGACGCCCGGAGGTGGTGATTCCTGGGCTACATAGTTAATCAAAATTTAATCAAAGTCATAGTATCGCATTCTTAAGTGTTTACCTGAACTTCACATAATTATGCACAGACATATAAAGGACATACAAAGGCATTTGTGTTTGGTACGCATCCCACAAATAAATGAACCACAATCATTTTTTATTAATCATTACAACAATGTCTAACAAGGTTTATCAGTGAGTTTGCAAATTTTCCTTCAAGATTTTTTTGAGCATATGAATTTAAGTGGTGGGTTTGTCGTCGCTATGTGGCATAAACTTCTGTTTCAAGAGCTTCGCCTTTCAGCTCAGCTCCTTCTTCCCCACGACACCTTCTCTAAGTCAATAAAGCACATGTTTACTGTTTGGGTGAACTCCCGTGCTCCCTCAAAGACTCTGCAGAGGGTGTAGGACTGGTCCACCGTTCCATGACTGTGGCAAAAACCACACTGCTCCTCCTCAATCTAAGGTTTGACCTTCCTCTCCGGGACCCCTGAATAGACTTTACCAGGGAGTCTGAGAAGTGTGATCCCCCTGTAGTTGGAACACACCCTCTGGACCCACTTCTTGAAGAGGTTGACCACCACCCCAGTCCACCAGTCCAGAGGCTCTATCCCAGATCTTCACGCAATGCTGAAGAGGTCTATCAACCAAGACAGCCCCACAACATCCAGTGCCTTAAAGAACTCCAGGCAGATCTCAGCCATCTTGTCAAGGTAGTTTTTTTTTAACTACCTTGACAATCTCAGCCCCACAGATAGGAGAGTCCAGGGCTGAAATTGTGGCAACTTCCACACCAACTCCAGTACCAAATCCAATCTGTAATGAGTCCTGATAGGCATTCACTTACTTATTAAGGTGAGCCAATAACACTTTAAAACTGTTTCTTGATGTGTGAGATGTTAGGGGAATTGATCTGTAGTCATATATGCACATGAGAGATGTAGGTGGTCCGCTAAAAATCAATATTGGATACTAATAATCTGCATGACCTCAGGCAAAACTGCAAAAAAAAAACAGCCATGATTCTGTTTGAGGAATCACTTCCTGGGCTAAAACATGAACCGGAGACCTTTTCTCTGGGCCAAAACCAATTTCAAATGGATTGAGGCAAAATGGAAAACTGCTCTGTGGTCAGACGATTCAAAATGCGAAACTCGTATTGATGATCATGGACACAGCATCTTCCAGGAGAGGGACCATGCAGCTTGTTATCTCTGACATAATGGAAGAGCATTAGTGCCTTTGGAGCTGTCAAGTTGCACTCCTGGAAAAGCTGCATGAAAGCTGAAAGGTTTATATAGGATTTAGAGCTAAATATGCTCCCATCTAGAGGGTATCTTTTTTCAGGGAAGACCTTACATATCTAAGCAAGACCATTATAAACTGCATATTATGTCTAGTGCAACAGCAAAGGTTTGTGGTAGAGGAGTAATGTTGCTGCAAATGCCTTCTTGCATTCCAGACCTTTCACCACATAAAACATCTGGAGCATCATGAGATGCAAAACATGGCAGAGAGGACTCAGAACTGTTGGGCCACTAATTTCAGACAAGTCTGGGACATTCCTTTATTAAAGCTCCAAGTGTCTCATCAGTTCCTTGACTGTTTTCAGGACAAAAAGGTGATTATTTTTTCCCCTCCAGACAGATTATCATATTTTAATAGTAAATAATCATATTAAAACTAAAAATTAATCACTGTTTAATCATATAATATCATGAGACATTTCAGTTGATTGATTGGTTTTATAATTGATTTTAACTTGAACTTTAAAGCTAAACTGTGCTTGCGTTAATCGCATGTTAAAAAAATCACCGCCGTTAAATGGAATTTGCCTACATAGATGCAATATACATTTTTTTAAGCAATTCGTGACAATGCTTTTGAATAATGTTTGTTACAATCATCTGCACTACCAAAGTCCACTCACAATCAACACAAACAATCACCTCACAGTTAAAACCATTTCTTAAATTTCTGTAATTTAACCGGCATAGCTCTCTTACTCAAACTGAGATTAAAGCCAATTGGTCTTTTATCTGCAAAGATTTTATCATGACTAGCAATACTGATCATGTTCTTATTATCAGGGTCTTAGATTCATCTTGATGAGTGTCCCCTTGAGAATTTATCATTCCATCAGAAAAGAATGACTGGATTAAAGTGTGGTCTTGCAGAATTACACAAATAAAAAATCGAGTTGAGTTATCTTTGTATCTTGATTGACTGCCTAACACAGCTCCAGATTTATTATAAGGATTAAATGGTCTCTTTTGTGTTTTAATCGACCAAACGTCTGACAGTCTCTGCTTTTATCAGTTCAAGTACTCGAATCTCTCTTGTCAGTCTTAGTTATAATATGACAGTGAGGATAATCATTCTGCTCCCTCTGTGAGTGTGGTTGTGCACATAGATAGACCCATTCAGTATGTACCACTGCTCCTACCCAGTGAAAACTCCTGTGAACCAATTCCTCATGAAGCAGCTCTACGATACATTGGGTCATGGCTTTTGACCTTGTGGTCTCCAATCTCTCTGAGGCAGAAATGAACACTGTTGTGTTTTCACATGACTGATCACAACAAGACATCCAGGACACACTCTTTTGTCCCCTGAATTCAGTCTCAGTTCAGTCTTTAGTTTCACATAACGTGACCTAACTATGGATGAGCTGTGTTTTAAGTGTTGAAACAGATTTTTGACCCCTAGCTCCAATTATATGTTAAAAGTTGAAACCTTCCTATTTGTTAAATGTAAATGAATAAACTATCAACACCTATTTAATTAAATTTGGGGCGGTGCGCTACACACCCAGGGGGGTACCACAGGATACACATGGGACCAGTTGCCAATCCATCGAAGGGCCAACTCACACTTGACCACTCGCACTCACAATGAATTTCTAAATTCCTTTTATGATACACAAATTCATAAGATGGCACCACTATTGCAGGAGGGCTGCCAATGTGCAGTCTTCTGCTCTGCCTGTGTGTGTCACTGGTTTTAGTTGTAAGTCAGTCTGCTAAATTAGTAGAATTTAATCGAGATCAAGTTTGCTGGAATTAAGGAAAAACGGAGCTGGAATACACCACTGCATTCCCAGGTAGTAAGGAGCAGGTATCATGAAAGTCGGGCTGAATGGGGGGCTTAAGGCTAAACCTATGCCAAGGAAAAAACTAAAGGGATATAGAAATCATCAGTTCCCTCCGTATTGATGGGAAATATAAATGCTCTGTGAAACAAGGCAGATGAAAAGTCAGCACATTAGAAGACAGAGGATTTACCAGAAAAGCTGCCAGATCATCTCGACTTGGCAAACTAATCTCCTGCTTAATGTTAATGTGGAGCTACCTGGTTTTATCATACTAAGAGCTGACAGAGATACTATCTACATTTACATAGACAAAAATTTTATCCATCCAATTGAAATCAATCTGTTCAGAGATTCCAGCTCACATGTTTACATGGACGCTAGATAAAGTGATCTGATCCATTGTATTTATATAATCTACAGATTTAATACGATCGTAACACATTTGACATGCACATTGTCTACTGGCTCGGAAGAAAATGTTTTTTTTAAATTTATTTTGAACCTTTTGACCATCAAATGCTGAATAATCGTTTATTCTTTCAGTTTCTAACAATCCCATTGTATCCGCCACAGTCCCATTCTGTTTTCAAGTCTTCTCTGAAGCTCATTATGTTACATAACCCCCACGCGGTTCAAGCGTGCGTAGAAACAACAAAGACCACAGAAACTATCAGAAGGAGTGTATATGTGGTTATGTTTTCCTGCTGATCCAATTGTGAAAAGGTTTAAACCATCCTTCTCAATCGGATTGAAAATTCTTTCCGATTGAAGTTGATCGGATCGGCTGACATGTTTACATGATGCCTTCTTATTCTGATTGGACATTTGATCAGATCAAAAGTGCTCCATGCATTGATGCATGTGGAAGAGCAAATGTGGTGTCCTCATTGTATATAAACGACATTGATTGCCATCATGGGACTGTTAAAGCATTTGTATGCCGCTGACTGAACTGTTCTGCTTCAGGCCGTACTACTCACAGAGGGAGTTTACTTGCGTCATTGTGGTCTTTATGTAGATTCCCCCAAGAGCTAATGTGGAAACTGCAGTTGAAGCTGTGCAAACTAATTGCAGGGCTACCAATACATCATCGTGAAGCTTCTAATGTCATTTCTGGTGATATTAATCACGTTACTGTCAGCAATGCATCAGTATGGGGACGGTTCTACTCTTGGGAATAAAGTCATTGATCTGCTTCATGACAACATCCCAGAAACAAGTTTAGGCACCTTTAACTTCTGAGGATCAATTTCCATGCAGTGTTGTATCGTCCTCTTCCATATGACTGATTTAATTTAGTTTAATTTAAAGTTGCACTATGTAATTTTCTAACCTTAAAACTCCACATGCCTGACTCGTTTGATGGGACAGTGACATTTTTTACGCACGTTTCTACCCAGCAGCGTCCTGAGACCTTCCGGGGCACTGCATTATAGCGTAGCTGAGTTACGCATATGCCCCATAAAGCATGTGAGAAAGCATGTCACATGCTAGCAAACGGATAGCAACACACTGGCTGTTTTAAATGTGCACCATGACTGAGTCACCAAAGATACCCAAGAGGACATTACTGGCAGAATAAAGGAAAAGAAAGCGAGAAAGGGACAGAGCAAGATATAAAACTATAATCAACAATGAGTTTTACTGGCTGGAGAAAGCTCACAGTAGCCTACTGGTAGGATGCAAGATGGATGGCAAATTATCTGTCGTTAGGGAGCGTCTCTGAGAAAATATACCAGTGTTGAGTAGAGGGTGTGAAGAATTGCATAATATGTGTCCATTAAATGCTTTAAAAATAACATTGGATTGGATTGGTTGTACAGCAACATTTGCAGTATTTTTTTCTGGATAATCGGCCAGGAACTCCCGTTCAGCGTGGGGAGGGATGATTGACACCCATCAAACTCTGAGCTGCATACAGCTACGAGCTAACCAAGCTAACCTGGAGCCATGGGTGCTAACCAGCTAATGGAGGTAGGCGGCTTAAAGCTAAGGCACACTGTTAGCCAAAGATAAACTTGACCTATTAAACCTAAAATGTTTTTTTGTACCAGGCTGTAAACATGTTTAATTCTGCTGTGAAGTTGGCCTTTTTAACATGGGAGTCTATGGTGATCTGCTTCCTTTTGGAGCCTGCCCCTAGTGGATGAGGGGGGGACTGCAATTTTTGGAACTTCGCCGACAAAATGATTCCTATCTCTCCATAGCAAGGAATCTTTTTAAAAAATTCCTAGATTCAAGCAGTGATCCGGATAACCCCCAAAATCTAATCAGTTCCTTATTCCATTTCTGAGATTTCCTGAAAATGTAACCATAATCCATCCATAACTTTTAGAGTTATGTTGATAACAGACAGACAGACAGGCAAAATATAAAGGAAAATGAAGAAGCTCTGCCCGAAACGTCTGGGCCGTAACAAAGTGAAAACTGAGTGAAACTGAGTGATCGGGTTCTGTCCGTTTTATATTGTCCAATCAATTGATATTGTATGATTTGACAAATTTCTCCATGATGAAGTATGCTGCAGACACCACCAAAATGCTTTGAGTGCTGTCGAAAGTAAAGCACAACATAAATCTAATCCATTATTATTATTATCGAGTACCTGGAGCTCCCACTGGAGAGTAAACTGGACTGGACTGTGAACCTTAACCATTTGTTTGTATGTTACTCTGTTGTGGTGTGATGGGGAAGCAGTACCAACAGGAGGAACATACAAAGGTTGAGCAAAATAATCAAAAAAAGCAAGCTGGGCTGTGGGAATAAAGCTGGGCCATGGGGAGTCAGTGGTTGAGGAGAAAGCCTGTCCAGATTTAGGTCTGTTATAGACAACACCACACAGCTTCAGTACCTTCACACTGGGGAGGAACAGTCTGCAACAGTATGTTGTGTCACAGCTCTTCCACAAACTTTTGTAACCTTGGTGATTAGACCGCACATCTCTCTGGAGGGGGAGGTGGTGTTTGTTTGGAAGTAGGAATGGGACAGTACAGATTGAACGAATAGACCTCAAGACAGGCTGATAATGAAATAAAAATTATGAATATTATCTGTTTACAGGATTTATTATCTATCTATCCTGAATCTCTGTTCCACATTAGTTAGTCATCATGTCACCTCAATACATTTCCTCTTAATTTAGAATAGCCGGTCTAGCCAGAATTAAATTAAAACATTTGAACTACTAATCAGGATAAAGTATCTTCCATTCATTTCATTAAATGCTCTATTTGTGCTAGTTTTTTCCTCTCTAATTTGTTTCTTTTGAAGAAGTCCTGTCTACATATTTCTGTCGTGATTAAGCTTTATTTCTTTCGGTGGGGTGGTAAGAAAATAAATAAGAAATGGATTAAATAATAGATAGATAATATGTATATATGATATCTAAGTAATAGATCAATAATAAAAAAACATCTACCCATCTAATTGCTATTAACACTGTGGCAGTGATCTTCTCCTTTGTGTTTAATCCACTTCACCACCACAGTAAACAGAACCAGTAACTTTGTTTTAAAAATTTTCTTCAAAAAGCAAAGAAAGAAGTTACAAGAATCCTTCTGTTACATGGCACAATGGTCACAAAACTGTCTTGCTCAACTGACTGCCCGACTCAATGGTTTTAAAACATATAAACCTTAAAGGAACTAGGGGCCGGATTTGTAAAAGAATACACATGCATGACCAGTTTTTTTATGCTAATGGGGGTTTAAAAACGTTAAAAACCAAAAAGAACGAGCCCACCCACGTATCTCTCCATTGCCTTGTGAAGAAGTAAGTTGCGGTATATTCAACTACTATTTGGGGTAGTAATGGATTCTTCCACAGCCAGCAAACGACCCAGCACCACTGAAAGCCCACTAAAAAGTGGCACTAAGAGGAAAAACAATTTATCAGCGGCATCTCGTGAGTCCCAAAAAAAGTATGATAGAAGCCGGGCAGCCCGCCGAATATACATCGGATATGCGTTCGACTCATGGAGGCAGCTTCAACTTTATTTGGGACTGAAAACAGATGCTGAAATGGTTCATTTCCTAGTGACCAGGTAAGAAAACATTATAAGTTGTGTTTAGAGCTTGATATGAAAATGACATGCGATGTAGCGTGCAGCAGCGTTAGCCCTAAAGGCCCGGTCACACTGCGTTTTGCGGGCGTATCGCGGCTGAATCACGGGTAAAATTTTGCGATTTTTTTTT
>JAOXYM010000012.1:25405361-25420704 GCA_028567055.1 Leptatherina wallacei | reverse complement strand
TCTAGTTAAGGTCTTTAATGATATCCGCTGGAACACAGATAGCGGGAACATTTCAGTTCTGGTACTACTGGATCTCACACTCACTCAAATTATGAAAAAGAACAAAATATGTTACCGTAGCTATGCTGATGACACACAAATCTATCTACATTCAGTTAAATGAAGACAAAAATGACATCATAGTTTTCAGAGAGCGAGATTGGGGTTGTTTTGGGATTTTATCCAGAGTTGGAGGCAGTTGACCGCTCCGAAAGGAAGTCTGTTACCTTTCACTGTAAGAGTGTCAGTTTTAATCCACATGAATGCTTGGCTTTGTGGTGTCCCAACAACACAATTGAAATGCTTTGGAAAGGAATTAACAGTTCTGTAATAATTAATAATACTTCTCAAAGATTTATGGTTGAACACAGGGTGAGACAAGATTGTCCAATCTTTCCCTCTTTATATTTTGCTTACCACATAATTTAAAATAATTAAATGTCTTAAATTAAACTAAATGAAATCTCCATATTTAATAGAGAAATGAAGATAACTCAACTGGCAGATAATACCACTTTATTTTTACAAGACAAATTTCAGTTTGTACAGTCTCTAAACTTTACTGTTTTTTCTTGCTGCTTCTGGCTTTAAATATGTATGTATCTACATTTGAAATAATACTAAATACCAGAACAGTAATTACTGTCATTTTGCAAACACTTCTTGGATTTATAACTGCTAACCCAACACTGCACGGTCTGTTTTTGCCAACAACATGCACTCCCAGTAGTCTTTACAGCTGCATTCATTCACTCTGAACACTAATTTGATTTGACTGAAATGTTCATGAGCCTTGTTGCTCACTTGAGGTGAAGTGAAATTAGATTAAATCAAATAAAGAGCACTTTATTAACCCACTGAGGGGAACTTATAAGGCTGTGATGGGTTCTTTTGAGGTAAGGAGCAGCAACTTTTATATTCAGCATGTGTGTGATCAACCTCAAGGTCTTTTGAAGACAGCAGTGAGCATTCATTCAGAATGACTCCTGGCTCGTTTTACTCGCTCCTCCTTGGCCTGGCTTGATGTTCATTAAACGAAGTAAGCCAGGGTGCTCTGACAAGGCTCGGTCAAACCACCCCTATTTCCTTTTTTTTCTGGATATCTAAATTCTACTTTGTGCAACAGCATCCTGGAGCTGAAAGCTGCTGACAAGTCATATTTATATTTGTCATGAATTTTCTATTTTCAGGCAAATCGCTTCTATTTTTTGGTCCTTTAAAAGAGCTATATGTTTTTGTAGTTGACTGGAAGCAACTGACCTTTTTGGCCATACTCTGTATAATTTGTCCTCTTTAAGGAGTTTTATGAACATTTTCACACAGGGTTACCCCCTGTGAGTGGCAGGTGACTTATTCACCCTCAGCAGAAGAATCCGACATTAAAGACGTTATTTCATCCCTTGAAAAGTTTTTCTTGGAAAGCCTGCCGTGGCAGAGGTTTTTTGCAGAACTCTTCACAAGAGAAGAAAGCAGCACTGAGCCTTTGTCCATCATTACTCAAGAGGAAGTCATGTCATGCAAAGATAAAAGGTTGCATTCAATTTAATGTTTGAAGATGCAACTTTTATGGTGAAATACTGCTCTAAATTAGACTAGAATTAGATTTTAGTTTAGCTAAATTTTGTTGTCATTCATTCAGAGGCTTGAGCAATTTACGCCCATTTCTTTATGACATCTTTCTAATAAGTAAGTGAAAAAAATCTTTTAAGATATAAGAAGTCCCGAACTGGGAACTGGTTGTACAGAGAGAGGCTTAAATTCTACATCCCAAAATAGAACCTGTAGGAACCACAATCAACCTGCAGTCTAAGAGCAAAGTCCTCTGTTGGGAAAATATGGAACTACGAGATCTGTAAGACACAGTGGCGTTTGGTCACTAAGAGATTGTTATGTGAGGAGAATAAACTTTAAGTCCTCTCCTGGATATAACATGGAGCCAATGAGGAGCTAAAACTGGAGAAACAAAATCTCTCCTCCTGATTCTTGTTAGAACCCTCTGCAGCAAGATGTTTGCAGGCATTTGTTTTAAGAATGAAAATTACAAGGTGATGCAATTATATTTCCTGTTAGACGATTCGTGTTTTTTTTTTATTTGTCATCATTTTATATAATCTGTTTGATAAATTAGCTTTGTCATGAATATTTACTTTTTATACCATACATACTAAAAGCTTTGTGAACATCCTCAAAGTGTGGTGAATCCACTTTTTTTTTTTACCAGAGATTGTAGATTTCTAGATATTTCCATCTAAGCAAATTGCCACCTATGTGATCTCAAGTTTACCGTGATCAAAATATTTGGACCTTTTCTTGGAAGAAGGCACTCTTCCTGCAGCGTCGAAAGCTTCTCATCTGTTTCAGCACCATGGAGAGCAAATAAACCTTCAGTTATCTCCTCTTAGCTAATTATCAACTGTGTGTGCAGCATGCCAAAACCATAGTGATATGTTATTTGTTTTTCATTTTATTTATTTTTCTCTCTCAATGAAAGAAGTTGTGTATATTCATTTAAATCTGTTTGTCATATAATCTAACAAAAAGAGGGTATTTTCTATCTTTATGGATGTATGGAAGAGTAAAAACATCTTAATAAAGTAATTGTACAGTGAGATGCAATAATTTTTCCTGATTTGAATATCTTTAAATCTCAATTAAAAATATGATTAACTGATATTTCAAAGGGGAGAAACATTTTTAAAATTATATTCCTGAAGCACTTTTAAATTTCTACCAGAATCAACTATTTGTGTACCCTGCTTAGTCAGTTCTTGTAACACACCTTTTAGGATAATGTTTCTACATCCTGGTCCTTGGGGACCCCTGCCCTGCATGTTTAGAGGTTTCCAACTCCAGCACACCTGATTCAGATCAATTGAACTGCTCATCAAGTTCTTTGCAAGCTTTCTAATGAGCCATTCATTTGTGTCAGGTGTGTTAAAGTATGGAACATGCAGGACAGGGGTCCCCAGGGACCAGGATTGAGAAACACAGCATTTTTCAACTTGTTGGATGGATTTTCAGTAAAATGTCAGAAGCTTTGACTGAGTTTTCTTGGAGCTTAAATCATTCAGGGAACATTGAGTAACATGCAAAAAATATGTTTTACATGCTACTCCTTTAAAAAAAAAAAAAATACAAATAAAAATAAAATAAAAACAAGCCTAAATAAAAAAAACACTCTAAATTCAAAGTTTTGATCAAACTACTTATTGTTTCTGTATACGTGTTATTCAACCTTGTTGTCTGTTGTTCAAACTGTATTGAACAAGCTGGTTTCATATAATGAAATAAAATGGTATAGACAAAGGAAAAGCACATGCTACTGCACCTAATGCCATGATTTAAAAAGTCAAATACAAGAGATTTTTAGTTTCACCTTAAATTCTTCTCTCCCATGGTGCTGAAAATAAATCCCGTGAGAAACAACCAGAAGGGTTAGTGCAGATTATGGAAAAAATCATTCTGAGCTGACCTGCAGCAATCTGCAGCAGATTCAGCCCACATCTTCTGCTACACATTGAACTAAGCAGACCTCTGTGGCACAAGGCCAGGAGGCAGCAATCCATCCACCAGAAACACAGAAGAGTGTCTGAAAGCAAAGATGGAGTGAGCAGTCAAAATAACCAACAGAGTCCTGACCTAAATCCCACCAAAACACTCTGGAGAAAGATGAGATTTGCCATTGGGAAGAGGATGTTACAAAGTTAAGACAGCTTATGCAGTTAGTTGCAGAAGAGTTGCTGAAACTACCAACAAGAAACCTTGGCATGGCTACAAGAACTTTTGTTATTAAAGTTTAAAGAAAGAAGCAATTGAGAAAATAGATCTCGTGGTATCATCAGACCTGAGCGGTATGTCTTGGGCACTTCGCTGAATAGAGGAGTAAAGCTGCCAATCCATCACCTGGTGGGGGGTTCTATAGGGAAGAGTGCTGGACAGACTTAGAAACCCGAAATAAAAAGTGAGGGTAGACTGAGACGTCTGCCTGGGAGTTTCTCCACACATCCCCAATAGAGTTTTTAACAAGTCCCCCAATGAGAAAAGACAAGATTATTTTATTGTTTGCTACATACAACAAGTTTCAGGAGCGCTACATGAAGCCCTTTGTCAAGATTAAAGAACAGATGCAGTGTGCCTGGTTCTGTGCTCCATGGTGGCTGCTGGTTCATGGGGCCCTCTTTGTCTGCTTCTTACCCTTGGAGGGGGTGCGGTTGTATTTGTATGAACATTTAACACAACTCATTCCTCATATCGAGCACACAGATCCAGACAAACACACAATCTCATTCACTAACATGCACATACAGTTATAGTTATAGTTGTGAATATATTTTTGGTATGCGTGTTGCTGATGTTGTGGTGGTTGTTCGTGTCTGTGGGTCTCACAGTTTGTCTTCCTACATGTGCTCTCAATGATTGTTGACTGTGGGGGGCTTTTTTTTGTTGTTGTTGTCTACAGAGGCTTTAGGTTATTTTCTATTAAGTTTTTTGTTTTTACAGGTGTGGAAGCTGGTTGTCCGATTGTGCAGTTGTTGTTGGTGTTTTCTATCTTTTGTATATTTGTCTTCTTTTTCTTCTCTTCATTCTCCCCTTGTATGTATTCCTCCTGTCAGGTCCAGCATTAATATGTCAAATCATCCATGTACAAATCAAAGGGTAAAGAATAATACTTGAATATCAAGGGGGAGCCTTATATTCATAAAGCTCAAATTTGTTTTGGCAGTCCATCATTCTGCTGTCATGATGCTGGACAAAAGAAAAAGAATAGTGCAAATCATGCAACAATCTGTTGTTGGTCATAGTGCAGGAGCAGCATTGTATTTTAGTTATGATCAGAAAACATTAATAAGTTTAGGTGGGTCTCTCCTCTGAGTCATGTGTTAAAAGGAAAACTGAGCCAAAAGGGGAAGTTTTTGTTTCACTGGTACATGTTTGTTCCAGCTATCAGCTATGGTCACAGGATTTGGGGAGGGACTGCAAGAATATGATCATTAATGCAAGCAGCTGAAATTACTTTCTGTTAGAGTGGTTGAGCTCAGGCTTAGAGGTAGCAGCAGGAGCTTGTTCTCCTGGAGGAAGATTTGTAAAGGTTTTAGTTTTTTTTTCTCATTGTTCCACTTTAATTCTCATTTAAGTTACTTTTTATATTCACTTTGAATTCAGAGGACATAAGGGTTTAATACTTTATAATAAATGGGTGTAAATTTATTCTCATTCACACCAGCGAGAATAACTGACCTGAAATGATTTAACTCATCCTTATAAGTGCCCATTGATCAGTTTATATGTGGATGTATCTGATTAGAAAGTTTGTATTTTTCCCATTTTATACTTGTGATATATAAATATGGACTGCCAGATGTTTATGATTATAATTATTTTAATTATTGTTGCTGTTGTTGTTATTATAATTATTATCATTAATAACGATGATGATAATAATAATAATAATAATAATAATAATAATAATAATAATAATAATAATAATTATACATTTTATTTGCCAGTACCTATCAAGTCACCCATGATCACCTTACAGACAATAAATGAACATCGGACAATGTTAACACAAAGCATCAACATGAACAAGTGTGCACAGTGTCCAGTCAGAGTGTGAGTGTGCCGGTTTGAACAGGTGGGTTTTGAGTCTGGATATGTATGTTGTGATGGAGTCTGACTGTTTTATGTGTGGGAGGAGGAAATTCAATAGTCTGGGTGCCGAGCAGCTGAAGGCTGGGGGACCCTTGGTACTGAGGTGTGATTTGGGGATGGTTAGTAGTCCAGCAGAGGTAGAGCGGAGGGTGCGGGAGGGGCTGTGTTCTAAAGGGAGTTGCAGAGGCGAGTGGGGGATAGATGGTGGAGAGCTTTGTATGTGAGGAGGAGGTTTTTGTTTTGATTCATCTGATAGATGCCATACTAAAGTCAGTTTCTCAAAAAATGATTTCTTTCTTTCCTGTAATTTCCTGTTTTCATTCTTTCCGGTATTTCAAATGTTCCCAGTGTTGTGACCTCTTGATCTTTCTTGCTTTATAGACTCTTCATGGCTGTATTAGTAACTAGTCTTACTACAGCAACACTGTAACTATGCACATATATCTGCTCACTTTGGCTGAGATTACTTTTGTGATATCCTGTTCCTAAGCACCTTGGCTCAGGCCCACATTCCCCCCCCCCCTCGAGTCAGACTGCCAAACAGTGACATTTCTTCTGGATCATAAAGCACTGCACCATGTTCTGGGCATGTTTGAGGTGCAATCATCTTATTTTAGGGAGAATTCAGAAATGTCCTTTCCCTAAGCAGCGTGCTATGATAGCAGTAACAAGGTGATATAAAGAAGCTCAAAATAAAAGAAATTTCCAGGTAACAGCTGAGCCTGTCAACCCATTTCCGTATAGTTCTTGCCAGCAACCTTAAGACACATTCATACTGGTGCCTTTTGGCAAGGTATACTCTGTCTGCTTCCAGACATAGTATAGTACAGTTTGTTTGGAGTAGTGTGATTTGCATTTAAAAACTTGAAAAACCAGGGGTCTTGAACACTAGTGGAAGAAATCAGAGCCGGGCCGGACAACATAGCAAGTCCACTCAGTCTTTCCTGTCCCACTGTGCTCCTCAAGTGGTTTTTAATTAGAGAGAATGAGAATGAGTGCTCAGAGGTTGCAACTGTGATGGGAAGAGTCAAAAATAAAAGGAGAGTGGTGCAAACCTCACTGAATGTAGAAGTTACTGATGGGGGGTTGACAAGGAGCATTTTTGCCAGATCTGCAACAGACTTTTGCTTTATTATCTGGTCCCTGAAAGAGGTTCTAAAACAAAGCAGCACCCTGAAGCCTCGCCCCTGGTCTTGAATGAAGGTGGTTATGGGCCAAAATGAACGAGCTAGTAGATTTGATGTGAAAACTTATGCAACAAAAATCTGAACTTATATGTCAAAATCGTCTACCGTGAAGAAAAATCACACAAACACATGAACTGAATTTGAAGTTACAGAAAAAAATTGACCTTGTAGAACCGTGTGGAAAAAATTGGTACTTCTAAATCTAATTTTCACCTGCAGAGGATTTCACACAAACATGTTTTGAATATGGATGAAAGAAATATCACAGATGTGTTGACTTCACGTTGACATGGCTGCCAAATTTCAGCCACACGAGCACCACATGTGGCCTGCAAGGAACCAGCTGTAACTCTATGTGCAGGTCAGCTTCTCATATTTGGACCACTTCTGGTCATGAGTGCCAATGGCCCAGATTAGGCTAAAAAATGTCTGTTATCTGGGTATACTGAGCTACTAATGACAAACAAGAAGCAGGTGTGGCAATCAGTAAGGGGAACAGGTATGAAACAGGAAGTAAACACAACAGGGGAGACAAAATAAAACAAGAAGTAAGACTAACTACAAAAAAAAACCCTTAACCCAATAATACAGATCAACACAGAACAAAATATGAATCACTTAAAGGTGGGAGGAAAGCTCACAATGATAACAAAGAAAACTAACTGAAGAAATAAAACTAAATCTAACAGGAAGTAAAATCTCATAGAACATGGCAGATTTTCCCAGACTGCTTTATTAATGTCTATTCACAATATCTTGCATGTTGAAAAGCAGTTCTTAATGTAGTGAAAAATATTTTTTCCAACATATCTGATCACCCGCAACCCTGCATGGATTAAGCGGTACAGAAAATGGATGGATGAATGGATATTGGATCATATTACAGAACTGCATTTTTGTTGTGTTGTGGAAACCTCCCAAACTTCTCTGAAAATAAGTTTTGTAGTTAAAAAAAAAGACTTCTTGTGCTCTCTGCCAGAAGCATCCGCCTACAGGTTTGCTCTTACCATAGCAGAAGGGAGGATGATTGCCACCACCAGTGCATTTTTAAAACAAGCTTTCATATGAGTAATTGTTCATAGCCAACTCAAACTGATGAGAATTAAAGAATGAGAATGGCTTAAATTAATTTGTATATGTATTTGAATGATAAGTCAGAGTTACATCCATCACATTTAAATGTCATTGTTAAGTTGGTTAAAAGTTTTGGGGAAAAAATGTTGACATTGTTACAAAAAGTTATGACTTATTGATCATATGTCAGGTTTTGAACTTATTAGTAGCATTAGTATATTAGTAGCTACATCTATTTACAGCAGCGACATTACATTTGGAAATGATCTGACCTTAATCACTTAGACACTTGGAACTGTATGCTTTAGATGCAGGGCACAATCTACTCTGTTATTATGGCTCACTAGATGTCAGTTGGTGGTTTAACACTGCTGATTGGTCACTTGTCTCAAGCACCATTCTCCTCCTCATCCACTTCTTTGTATAAGGAGTTTTGATTTGGACTGTTGCGTAAGGCAGGCTGCTTAGTTCATTTGGTGAAAAGATGTACAGATTAACAGAGACTGTGTGTATAAGATTTGCTACCTTACAGAGACATCCTTGTATGTTTGCCTCCCGGTTCCACCGAAGCATATTCCCCTGCTCCAATCATCAATAGTGATGACATAATGTCATGACTATTGATTGGTTTGACTAAACAGAAGCTACATATTTTTTATTTTTTTTTACTCTTAATGTCGGGATGCTGTCTATAAGAATATGTTGTGACAGAAAAGGGTTTGAACACTTTTTCCCCTAACATGAATAAAATAATTAAACTTCTAACCAAAAGCAGCTCTGTTTGAGTGTAATTACACAGCAAATCTTTACATAATTACTTCAGATAGGACACTATTTTGATCAGTTATGCAGGCTGGTAGACCACAGTGATTTCCTCTGTGTTAGTTGCGGAATTTACGAAGTACACCTGACAGTGTCTGTGGGGTCTCCACATTGACAACCATTTGTCTGCACAGTACACAAAAGCACCCATACTTCTTTTGTGTGCTGTCACAGTTTGCTGTCATTAAAGAAAACTGTAACCACATATGAGGGACTGGATTCATTTAATGATATTGACATCAACCAGCCTGTGCCTCATTGACCATTTAAAACAACACCTTAGCAAAGAAACGGAGTCGGGGGGGGACGGTTGCAGAATTTGCAAATGGCTTCACTATAATTGTATTCAATTCAGCTGCACCTAATAATAAGTACACCTAATTTTAAAAGTTATATTATTAACTGTATGACATCCCACATTATTGATCAGAAAACTTGTGTAGAGTTTCACCCGGCAGTGTGGTAGATATCTTTTTTTAAATACCACTTATTAGGTGCTTCCAATTTACATTTGGTGTTTGATTCAATAACCCTAAAGGTCTCTTGAGAAACATCCATCCATTTATTTTCCACCACTTATCTGGGGTTGGTTCACAGGGGCAGTATCCTTAGCAGAGAAACCCAGACGTCCTTCTCCACGGCCACTTATTCAACCTCCCCCACAGGAATCTGGAGGCGTTCCCTGGCCAGCCGTTCCCCCAGCATGCCCTGGGTCTTCACCTGGGTCTCCTCCTTTTGAGACATTCCAGAAAACATCTGGGAGGTGTCCAGAGGCCTGTACTGTGCTGGATTTTCTCTTATTGGGGTAACTTCTGGGTTTTCCGTACAACGAAGCTGGTTAACTTCTTACTGGGATGTATCACTACGGCAACAGACGCTGAGCAGCTGACCTGGTCCGGAGCAGGTTAAGTTCTGGATAAGAGATCAGTAGAAAGTGCCACCCTCCTGACCAATCAGCTCTCTTGGAAAAGGAACTGCCCCTTTTTTTTTTTTTTAGAAGATTGGATAACGTTGGCGCAAGATGGTGAGAGGAGAGCTTAGGAGTGATGAAAAAATCACTAGCTGCTTTGAAGTATGTTCTTGTACTTCTTCTTGACTTTTTCCCAAGTCTGTTAAGCTCCACTGGGTTGCATCTGAAATAATGAGGTTATAATGATTACATATAACAGAACTGCAGAATCATGAATTTATGGAATGCACAACTCCTGCCATCACGGGATTAATAAACATAAACACGGGGGTGCTGAGCCTCCGAAGAACTCACTGGAAACTATAGCTAACAAACCTCCGCCAAGCCTTTTATTTTTATTTATTAATTTATTTATTCATTGCCAGTGATTGTGGGATTATTTGTAGTTAGGGATAATTGTGCCATTAAAGCTTCTATCTAGCCATAGTAAGGAATCCTTAAAGAATTCCTGGATCTGGGCGGTGATCAGGATCACCCCCAAAATCTATCACTTGTTCATCATTCCATTTCTGTGATTTCCTGAAAATTTGATCAAAATCCATCCATAACTTTTTGAGTTATGTTGCTGACAGACAGAATATAAAGAAAACTGAGGAAGCTCTACTCGAACTGTATTGGTCGTAATAAAGTGAAATTGAGTGATGAGTGCTAATATTCTCCAATTAATTAACATTGTATAACCTGATGAATTTATTGACAGTCGGACATTTTCTGGCAGCATCATTCCTGGCTGTTGCTGTGGCAACAATGTTGCTTTTGGCCTGGATGATGTGTTTAAATTCTTCATATTTCTGAAGAATAATTGTGTCCTCCATGGTGACATACACTACTCTGCAGCCTGCAGCCATTCCCCATGGTGATTGGTTAGAACTTGGACCTCCTCTGCCTGAAAATCTATAGTACAAAGAGTTATTATTCTAATAAGAGATGTCAGCCCATTGACCTGAAATTTTCCCCCCATCTGAGTTCAATGTCAATTGATTCAGATTTTTCTCAATGTGGCACCACTTTACTGTAATCCTGTCATACTTTTTTCAAGCAAATTGCCATTCAAAAAAAGAAATAGGGGGGATGTATGCAATTTGTCAAATATGTTGCTGCTGTGTCAAGAAAGGTGAAAAATCATCAGGTTTAATGCAAGGAGGAAAGATGGGAAGTGACAAGTCCTCACACACTGTTATTTTACAACATTATAGAAAGATGTGTTGAAAAATGTAGACTTTTTATCTACTGAACATCATCAACTTGAAGTAAGCTGAAATGTTATGTCCATAATAAGGTTTTTAAAAACAAAAAGTGACAATTTCTTTGTATTGCCACTTAAGTATAGCTAACAGCTGGATGTTTAAGTGTCTGTGGTCATTGTTTCCACAGGTTGGCCCTTCTCCAACATAGTGTGCAAGATGAGTGGATTTATCCAGGGTGTGTCTGTATCGGCATCAGTCTTCACCCTGGTAGCCATTGCTGTTGAAAGGTAAGTAAATGATCTGATCAAGCACCTGATAGACCATGACTTAATTTAACTAGTGGCTGACTAAATTAATCAGCAACTGAATATTCACTATGCGTGTGGCTCTATTGTACAGTATTGAGAAACAGTACAGCTAACTTCCACATATAACATATTAAGAAGGACGGTATCAAAATGTTTTTTTTTTTAAATAGCAAAAAGTATAAAGTTCACATCAGGCACTTATTTGGATTTTAACCAGAGTGCTGTACAAATATCAATTTTGACCTCATGATGGTACATCATGCAGGAAACCCCCAAAAAAAGAAAATATACAGAATTTTACTGTCAGATTGTATAATGCCTCGAGTAACATAAAAAAGTCCAAACTTTTAGACATAAAATGCCTTAGTTAAAAGTACACAACAGTGTAGGTAGATAAAGGCTGAATAAGCATGACTTGTTCGGAAGGGTTAAAGAGCATCTTCTCTTGAAAAAGAAGGTGGCACCACTGCTTAGATTTGTAAAGTAGCATCTGAACAAATCACTAGACTTCTGGAACAATGTCTTTTGAACAGATTAGACCAAAGTGGAAATGTTTGCCCATGAAGCACATTATCACATTGGCAGAAAACCAAACACAGCACGTCAGCACAAATACCTCAAACCAACCGTCAATTAGTGTGGTGGAAGCTGATGATTTGGGTTTATTTGCTGCCACAGAACCAAGACTTTCGGTCAAATATGTCTGTCATCTTTAGCTTGGTGAAACTGGGTCATGAATCAGACAATGATCCCAAACACAACAGCAAATATAGCAAATAAAAAAAAGGATAAATGTGTTGCAATGTGTCAGTCAAAGTCCAGACTTTAACCTGTTTGAAATGCTGTAGGACTTTAAGAGAACTGTGCATAAATGAATGCCATAAAACTCAATGAACTACAGCAACATTGTAAAGAATAGTGGGCCAAAATAACTCCATGATGTCAGACGGATCAGAAAATTATCACGTCAAGTTATTGCTGCTGAAGATGATTCTACATTCGACAAGACAGCGGAATATATCACATAATGTTCATCTGCATTTTCCTCTTTTTAAGACTTTTTAAGGACTAAATGATTTCTCATCATGACTTGATACATAAAACATTATAGTTTAAATATTTTTCAACTCTTTCACAAGACTTTACTCTTTAACTAATTTCATGACGATCCATCAAAACTAGTCTGAGACATGCTGGCCTTTCCAAATAACCAATAATACAATTAGTTTAAATATGAGAGTATTATTAAGTTACACATTGACAGTATTTGTCTGTATTTGAATTATTATGTTGATATAAGGTATGGATGTCTACATACTAATCCACAGCAATGCTCTCTGTCACTTTTTTTTTGCTACAGGTTTCGTTGTATAGTGTATCCTCTGCAGCCCAAGCTGACCATCCTTGTTGCCAAGGTAGCCATTGTGACAATCTGGGCGTTAGCTTTGCTGATCATGTGTCCTGCTGCAGTGGCACTTACAGTGGAGAAAGTTCCTTTCCATTACATGGTGCACAATGATGATTTCAACAACACCTTGCCTTTGTATACCTGCTACGAAAACTTTGCCAACCCTCAGATGAGGAAGGTCTACACAGCAGTTTTGTTTGCCCACATCTACCTGGCACCTCTAACAGTCATCACACTGATGTATGTAAGCATTGGAGTCAAACTCTGCTCTTCTGTTGTCGCAAACAGAGAACCGCAGCTGGCCAATGCAGCAGTCCAAGCAAGAATCCGAAGACATGGTCAGCCAATGATATCCAACAAAAAGATAAAGGTGATAAAGATGCTCATCGTGGTGGCTTTGCTTTTCATGCTGTCCTGGTTGCCACTCTGGACTCTTATGATGATGGCAGACTATGGAGGCTTGGACAGGGACCAAATAGACCTTCTAACCAGCTACATCTTCCCCTTTGCCCACTGGCTAGCTTTCTCTAACTCCAGCGTGAACCCTATCGTGTATGGCTACTACAATAAGAACTTTAAGAGGGGCTTCCAGGCTTTCTGCAACTCAAAGTACGTCTGTTGCATCATGCATCTCAGAAGTCAAATGGCAAGGTGGGGGAGGAAACGAAGGTCTGTGCAAGGACCATGCGGGGGTATTGATTTAAGAGATGACGTTAACAATCACAACAACTTTGTGTTGGGAATGAGAAACCGTGTTCATAATAACAACAAGCTGAATGACACACAAGAGGTGAATAGGAGCTCGAGGGCGGGGTGTGCGCTGGTTCATTCAGGTGGAAGTCTTTCAGACCAAGGCTTGGAAATGGTAGCCATACAAAAGAAAAGCAGTAGTGGGGAATCCTCAGAAAAGGTTAGCTCATTGGCAGTTTCAGTGTACCAGGCGTGGGATAACTAAGCATTCATATTGCGAACTAGAAAGGAACCAATCAACCACAAAAAGCCATAAAACATTGTTGTGTCACTGTGCTCCTGAAAGAAAGATAATTATGAAAATTAGGATTATAGCAACTATAATTATGCAGTTATAGATGATGTTCAAACTGAAATACAGTATAGCATTTAGAGTGACAGTAAGACAATTGTAATTGTATGTCTGAGAACATGACACCAATGTAGCCTGCAGTATGTAGACCACTGTACTCAGCTCTGTCATTAGAGGGATCACAAACATGATCTCTCCCCGTCAGCTGAAGAATAAACTGTCTGTGTGTGGAGGCCTCGCAGAAGAAGAGTGTGCAACCGATTGTAAGGAAAGGCAGTATTTACTATCAGTCCTTTACATCTGTCTTTATACAGCCAATAAAGACATATGTAGTTCTAGTTCCCAGCATATTACTCTAATATTTACTTGTTTTTTCACGACTACAGCCATTAAATTGTCGTTTCAGATAAAGTATGCTCTGTGTGCTAAGATGATTCCACATTATTCAATTTCTAGTGAAACAACCCTAAACCATTTTTTTACAAGCATATAATAATGTATGAGGGGGAAAACAGTACATTTTAAATCTAAATACCAGTAGAAATAACTTGAGTTTTTGGACCACCATTATTCATTATCTAATTAGCCAAATGCAAAATACTTCTTTTTGACACTTTTTTGTTTAATTCACCATTCATTTGCACACCAAAATGACAGATGAGGTGTGCCTTGGTTATTTTTATCCACAAGACTGTTTCAAAAACTAATCTTGAATCAAACTAGGATAGAGTTTAACACTAATGGAAAGCTTGCATCCTAACTGATCAGACCTGAAACCATCTGACCTGTGCTAATGTAAACATGGCTTAAACACTATATAATTTCACTTAGTTTCGGCTCATTTGCTACATTAAAAAATGTGTCACTTTGGTTTTTACTCATTTCCAGTTTTGTGCTATGAATTGTTTGGAATTAGCTAGTCTTTAAAAAGAGCATTTAAAAAAAAACACTGGATATTGTGGACTTTCACACAATGCTAAATGAGAAAATATATATAGATTTAAAATTAGAAACATTCTCCATGAATGGAAAAAGAAAGCATCACTAATGGTCACTTCATGGTGAAAGTAATTGCAACCAAGTTCATGATCTGTTTTTTTTTTTGCTATGCATTATAATGAATTATTCTCTTTCCATACCAGCACCTAAAATAGGATCTCTTTTCTCTCATCATTTCTTCTTCTGCTACCACTTAATTGCCCTTTGCTTCAGCTTAGCTGTGCACAGTTAGACATGGAGCTTAAGTGTAACTGTAAAGCAAAAACACAAAGCTTCTGCAACAAATTGATCATACATAGTGTTATATAAAACATCCAGCAGTCACAAAAAAGAATTGTGCCTTTCAAGATCAAAACTCTACCTCCACTTCCTTGTACATAAATTAGCTGGAGCTTTCTCATTAAACACATTAATGACATGATCCAAAACCTAGTTGTCAACTACCTCAACTTCCATCAGTATGTAACTTCTGCCATGGAGAAACAATTCAATTATATGAAATAAACAAAAAATATGATAAATGGTGTGGTGGTTAGCACCGCAGCCTTGCAGCAAGAAGGTCACTGGTTCAAGTCCCAGGCTGAGTTTGATCCAGAGGGGGTTGCTGGTTCAGGCTTGGGAGGGGTTTGAAACAGTGGCCTTTCTGTGTGGAGTT
>JAOXYM010000012.1:25394241-25405261 GCA_028567055.1 Leptatherina wallacei | reverse complement strand
TGCTGGGATAGGCTCCAGCCCACCCGCGACCCTGCGTGGATTAAGCGGTACAGAAAATGGATGGATGGATGGATGATAAAAAATTGTCCCTCAAAAAATCCACATGAATGTGCAACACCTTCTAATCCTCTTTATTCATGGAAAAAATACTTTTCAGATAGTGCCACAGACATTTCATTCTCCCAATGCTAAAGTCTGACACATGCTTGACAAGAACTAGAGCACCAACAGTTTGGTCTGAAGACGTTGAAAGAAAAACCTGTTCATTGGGTCTCTGTGGTGACTTTTGGTTTGCCTGGGTGACAGAAATGAAATTGCTCCGATTAATAGTTTATAGAACAAAAGCAGGATGTAAGAAATGTGAATACCATGAGTGAAGTAATGCAGGGCAGATAAAGGAGCAAGAGAAATTGTACAGGGACTTAAGTAATGGGGAAAAAAACATTCATCTCAGAATAAATGCTTTCTCTGAAAGCATAAATAAGTAAAAGGACATTTAAACATAGCATAGCTTTGGTATGAACAGGAACATGTTTAACATGTTTAATGAAATTTAGGATTAAAATGAAAAAAAAAATAGCTTGAAGTAAATTCTCTGATAAACAATTCGTAGATAAATAAAACATATGGCATTGAGATATGCCCCCTCTATTTTGATGGACAGTATCTGCATGCTATAAGGTAGGGAGGAAGTTTTCAAGAGAAGAATGAAAGTAATTCCCACAAACTTGTACAAATATAAATTTAATCCACAGTTCAATGTTTTCTTTTTAAAAGTAAACCTTTATTTGCAAGATAAAGTAACATATGACTAGTTGCAGGGCTATGACGTTTGGTTATTTTAAACAATTGTTTGAATGAGCACATATTTTAAGATAAAGTCTGTATTCAAAGACTTTATCATTAAATACAACCATTTTACATGTTTTATTTATTATTTTGTCAGAAAATATAAATATAAGAAAGTCCTTCTTAACAGCTTTAAAAATGGAAAATGTTTTAATGCTGTAGGGGAAAAAAGGCTTTCATGTGGATAAAAGGAAATTAAATAGGAAAAACTGAGACATTTTGGTTTGTATGAGTGCAAAATGGACATGACATTAGTGTTATGGATCGCAGCAACCGGAGACGACAAGGACACAGGTGGATGCTTGTAACAAGTAAGGAGATTTAGAGACAAAAACTGAAGAGGTCTTACGAATTAACTGACGACTAACTCACACAATAAACTGGCAATGCGGCTGAGAAACCGCACCGTACAACTTTTTCATCCGGGACACATGCCTGATGTTGCAGCTCAGTTTCGCTTTGCGCTAGCAAGCGGAAGTAAACAAACCATATATATATACATATATATGTATATATATATTGTAAAACAGTGTTGACAGACAGTCCAAGCTACCTGATTGAGCTTAATTTGTGTTATGGCTCTTGAGCCCAGCCTACAATCTCCTTTCCAGAAGTACCTCATGTGCTGTGCACTTGAATGTGTTTCACTGAAATCCCCCTGAATTACAATGCAGCTGCTGAAAAGTGATAAAGGATGCTGCCGGGATGGATTCATATTCACCGTTTCTGACAACCCAACATAACCAGAATGATGCTGAGCTATTTGCTATTTGTGTTGCTGTCAGCTTGCCACAGCATTGATGTCAGCTGCTTTATCACAAACCTGCAGTCCTCTTGTCGTGCCTTGCTGTGCTTACTTATACAGGAATAAAGTGTATTAAAAAAGGTGAAGCATGTTGCTTTTACTGCAAGCTTTGAGCAGACAGACTTACTGTGATCCTATTTGGTTGTGAAATCTTTGTGTGATTTATAAATGATTGTCAGAAAAAAATGACGTAGCTCAGCTCAACTTGTAAAATACTTCTATAGCTCTACAGGAAGATTCCTACGAATGTGAAAAATAACATGATTTGTTTTCCCTTTATACAGCATATCAGTCCGTTTGGGGTCTGAGCATTGATTATTGCAACACCTTGGCTATGTTCTTTTTCAGGTATACTGTTGTAGAATTGTGTTTGGAGTTGTTGTTGCATGAAGCAGTTTGAGTCGAGCTTTAGCTGTCAAACAGATGGCTTCACATTTGATTCTGAAATACTTTGGTAAACAGAGGACTTCATGGTTAATTCAGTGACTGCAAGCTGTCCAGGTCCTCTGGCAGCCTATAACAAGGCCAAGTCATCAGCATATCGCCACAAACACTTCACAGCTGGTATGCAGTGTTTGTGATGATGTATTGTGTTTGGTTTCCTCCAGACATTGTGATGGATATTATGGCCAAATATCTTTACTTTGGTTTATTATTCAAAGGACATTGTTCCAGTAGTATTGTGGTCTGTTCAGACTCAATTATGCAAACCTAAACTGAACTGCCATGTTCTGTTTATGGAGATTAGGAAATCTCCGTGCAATCCATACTTGGTCTGTCTTTTTCTAACTGTACTGTCATGAATTTCCATATCTCACATGCTAATTGAGGCCTGGGAGTCTGATGTGTAGCTCTTTTTTTCTTTTTTTGCTTTTACGGTGATAGAGACGCTCACATTTACTGATGATCAGTTAATCTGCTGCATCTAATCATGAGAAATTAGCACCTACTTACCAATTTAATTATTCTGTAGGCAATGAGGTTGCTTCCTCTGTATTTTGCATACTTTTTGTTAATTAAAAGATAACACAGTTAATATGTCATGTGTTGTGGTTCATCTGAGGTTGTATCCCCCAATATTAAGGACAGGTAATGCTGAAAACCTGCAAATTGAAAGAATGTGTACTCTCTTTTTTTGCATGATTGTATTTTTGCAGAAACATAAGTTTACTTTTGTTAAAATGGTTGTGATAAAATGTACTTAGGAGCCATATCTTAATGATATTACTTTTAGAAAAAATGTTTAACTTCAAATTTCTTTCCTTGTTTTTTCTGTCATTTCCTTTAGATGTTGGTTTTCAGGAGCAAAATCTTACTTGCTCTATTTATGATTGATTATAAAAATAACATACAAACAAGTCACACAAAGAACTATTGAAAAACCAAATATACAAAAAATATGATCTAACTAGAGAATAATGAATCACCAGCACTATAAAAAAATCTAAATATGATCCTATATATCAGAAATATTCAGGCTTTGCAGAAGCAGAAAAGCAACAGCAAAAATCTTGCTGTGGGTTTTAGGTACTAGAAGTAAAGCTGTCAGAAATAACAGGGTCATTTATGAATAAACTTTACAAAAACAAACAAACAACAAAAAAATAGAAACAATTGTCAATTCTTTGCACCTTTTAAAATACAGCATATCTGAATGGTGCATTTATGTTTTGTAGGAATTTTTGTGCTTCTTGAAAATGTTGTTCTTTACGTATATTTGGGCTGCACAACGATTCTGAGGCGCCTCAAACTTTTTGTGCAGAGCTTTGTGATGAAGTGTTAAATGAAGCAGGATTATTAATGTACGTCCTTATTTCCAAGTTAGAGCTTGGAAATAAAAGGATGGACATGTTTCCAGGCTGTGCCTTTGTAAGCATGTACAGAATTGTCCTGTTATACAGAGCACCAAGAAGGCCTATTTCATCCCTTAATGTATATGTCATCGGGAAAGTGAGTTGATAGTCAATGTTTACAAGCATACGTCCGTCTGCACAGGTTAGACTAGCTTTGGGCTCATGCTTACACTGGTGTCATGACAAAGAATGTTTATAGCACAGTGAACTGTGATATTTTAAAAAAGTATTGCTGAAAATCAATTAAATTGTTTTACAAGATATCTTTTAGTGAGTAAGTGCAACCCGATGACAACTCAGGAAAACTGAAAGAAAAAAAAACAACAAAACGAAACAAACAAACAAAAAAAAAACGTGTTTATTTCTGTCTTTGTGGATTCAAATGCAAAACTTTGATTCAGTGTGCTGTAGGTCTCTCCTTTCTTTTGTGTTGTGAAACTTGTATTGTGTTACCTGATGTTCTGTTTGTAATTGTGTCCAACTGACATTGCTTTTCTTTTTACCACCTAAGGTCGGATATATTACTATTATTTTTGACGATGAAGCCCACTGTTTGCTTATGATCTATTTTTTCCTTTTGCCACTTTGATGATAGTATGTTTGAAGAATACACCTAAGGGGACAACTTTGCACAGCTACATCCTCAAATAAACCAGCAGAGATTAGTTGAATTATACAGAAGCATAGAGCTATCACCCAAATTCCAAAAAATTGGGACCTCACCACATTATAACAAAAGGTGATACATTTTATTCTAAAATTGTGAAACGTTTCACATTTTTTCCATAAGCTATCACATTATATTATGTTACATTTCACATTATTTACAATAAAACTTATCACGTCATAACGTGATACTTTAGGGTGACAGGTCTATGCTTCTGTAGTATTGAACTCTATGAGTAAGTCATAATGTTTATGAGTCAGATCATGCACATATAGCTTCCAAACATGTCTTATCAGCTCTTTTTTTAATGTTATTTTTTAATAATGTATAAAATATTTCTACTACATGACACATCTGATCTGTTTAGCATTGAGACCCTATTCAAATGGAGCCATCCTGCTGTAATACACGCAGAATGTGGTTTGCTCTTGACTTTCTGACACAAGTAAGACATGCTTTAAAGGTATGCTGCTCTAAAAAAATTTTAATAAAACTGGGATTGATGGTGTTTTCATTGATTTGCAAGTTACGGGTCTCATTTATTCAAGTGCTACCAAAGGAAAAGTTTCAAAAAGCTTGAAGGTCCCTATTACATGACAAGGATGCTCAAAAGATGTAGCATCCTTGCTTTGCACAAAGAAATTGATTTTGATTCATAAGACCTCGAGTCAGTTGTCCACTTCAAAAACTATTCACTCGTGTTTTTGTTAATTATTTAGTTAGTTTTTTTATTACATTACTTTTTCAATGCCACATTAAATCTTCTTTGAAATGTGCCGTTAGTATATAGAATTTTTTTTTTTAAATCCCCCGAAAGTAAATTTTTACATTCAAAATTAATTAGAAATAAAATGAAAATAACTCAAAATATTTTATTCAAAATAAGCAAGAATTAAGTTTAATTAGAATTCTCTTTTCTTTTCTTTTAAAATCTTAGTCCCAGTTTGAATTAAGTTTTTTGTTATGTGCACATCACATCCTCCTGTTACATTAACACATTACACAGTGCCCCAACTTTCCTCTAAATAAGGTTGAGTAGAAGCAGAACATAATCTAAAGTCATCCCTACTTTGTGTTAATGTCATGTTTCAGTTCACTGTGAACTCTGGAGGCCACTGATGAACACATCCAACAGTAGATCAATACAGCCAGGATCAATCCATTGGACATTATAGTTATTTGTGAAAATCGAGCCAGCAGATGTTATTCAGTCTGGGCCAGATTGTGATTATTCTTATCCTTCAAGGAGTCTCATATTATCTGATTTTCAACACACGATTATGAATAGCAGCATTTGTTTTATTTTTTTGGTACTTGGTAAATATGACAAACTTTGCATTTTCAACATGATTTGCCTCCCCCCAAGGTCATGACTTTCATCCATAAAGATTGCTGGTGGATAATGCTGCTGGATTTGCTTGTGGATGTAGCTGAGGAGTTGATGCTAAGATACGAAACACACTGATTGGTTTCATAAGCTGCTTCACTTAGATGTTACAAATTGTCACGCTCTACCTGTGTTTTGGTGTTTTCCTGTTAATGGATATAAAAATTGTCAGTATTCCACTTTTTCCTGGTTAATGTGTTCATTCTCTGTGGTGTTTTGTATGCCTGTTTTGAGTAATGGCTGCCCAATAAACGTTTCACTCAAAAAACTTTTGTGTGCCGTTTTCATGGCGATTCAGTTCAGATCATTTGAATTCCCCTTGATTTTTTTTTATTTTTTTTGCCTTGAGAAACCTCTTTCAGAGCTTCATTAAAGCTCTCTCTGGGAATATTCTCACCATTTTCACACATGCTCATCATGATATTCTAATTAGCCTGCTGAAAAGTATATCTTCCAGTGAGAATACGCCTGACTTAGAAGAATCTCTCACTGCAATGATGACAGACTGACAAGATAAAACTGCATCATTAAATCACAGTGATTGCTAGTTTTCTCTTTTAGGCAGAATCAGACATGGAGCTACAGTTTTAATGAGTCCTTGAGATTAAGATTTATTTCCTTATTCCCACAGAGTTAAGATGCTTTCATACTATCAATGATAATTGGAGCTGTATTTTACAATCTGAAAATACAGCTTACAGACAGAAGAGGGACTGAAATGTACTCGAGTGGATGCCAAATCCATAACTGATAGATGTACAATGGGAATGAGAGTAAGTAGCTGTTGTGAAAGATGATTTTAAAGTTGTAAGCAGCGCAGGTTTCACCCCAGTAGTGTCACCATAAAGTTTTCAAAGGTTTTGAACCACCTCTCATTTATTAATATTTAGCTTCCAAGGAGTCAGGAATGTGTCTTTTTTTCTTAACCCCCTAACACTGACCTTGTTGTGTCTTCACACAAATAACTGATTTTATATTGGATTCTTAGGCCCTTTGCAACAGTCTGCTTGTAACAAAGACAACAATATTCCCTGTTCTTACTTTCCTCAGTTGCATTTAAAAAATATCTAAGCACTGTTGTCAAAGACATACAAATTGATTTTTGCACCAACAAGTCATGCCCAAGGAGCTTTCAGCTAAAAACTGAAAGTATTATGTTATACTAGACATTTAGCAGGCGCTTTTATCCAAAACGACTTCGAATTGAGTACACCAGTGATGCCAACACTGGAGGCAAGGAGGGTAACGTGTCTTGCCCAGGGACACAACGACCACTGACTGGGGCGGGAGCGGGATTCAAACCGACAACATTCGGGTCATTGTACGACCTGCTCTACCACCTGAGCCCCGGCCACCCCCCCTGTTGTGCAGTGTGTCTTTAAAAAATGTAAGTGTGACGAGGCATGGGGATAAGATGATACAATTTTGACAAGGCCACTCTGGGACTTTCACCCAGAGATGAAACTTACTGAACACAAGGCATTCAGGTTTGTTACACTCATGAGGAGTGAGACAAAGTTCCAAATACAAAAGCAATCTTTCTTATTGACAATGATTAAAAGCCCCTAAAGCAATATAGATTACAAAAAAGATAGTTAGAGCTGAGGCTTGTCGATGGACAAAAGGTGAGGGAATCCAGCGAAGAGTCTCTCCAAGCATACGTGCAGAGCACACACACACACACACACACACACGTAATGACACAACCAGCATGCAAAAGGTAGTTTCACACCAGAAAGGGATACCGACACCGAGGAGCATCATCACCACGCCAAACTCTCAGCACCTGATTCACTAAAGACAATAAAAGGCCTCAAACAAAGTCATTTAAACGCAGCTACCTTAATTTACATAAAAATAAAGTCAAAAGAACCTTTAATAAAAGCACATGGGAAGATGCCAATCAGCTTGGCCCAATGATGAGCCACCCAGAGTAAATGTGGGGCCACAAGGTTCAGCTGGAGAACAACTTAACGTAAGGCAAGACAGGACAGTCATCAGGAGGGATAAACAGGGTTCATTGTGGTTTCTGCTTTATGCACCACGTCACAACCTAGCAAGCAGATATAAACACACCAGCCTTTTATGAACGTGCACCGTGGCTGAATCAACAAAGAAACACATTTCCTGATTGTCTTTGAACAAAGAAATTAGGGAGTTTTACTGTTGAAGCAGAGACCAAATAATTGTTTTTATTCACTTAATGGAATAAAACTGGAAATATATATTGCATAATACATACATAATACATTCAAAGATTTTTGTAATTAAACAATTAAATACTTTAAGAAAAAAATCTTGTCATGAATGAGGACAAATTTAAAGGAACGAGGGAGATGTTGGTCTTTTCTGTGGACGCTACATTCTGAGAAATGAGGCAACTCTAATGGCTTCCGTATCAGATACTTTGGCACATCAATTATGAAGCTCTTCACAAAGAGTGATTCACTTCCCAATGAACAAAACTTGTATTTCCACCAACAACCCTCTACTCCAACAACCAGGTATATTTGTTAGTTAATGGTGAAGCTACTGTATAATGAGTCTCATGGAACATTAATATGTCCATGGTTGCATTGTCACAATTATACAATTAAAGCTTTAAACATACTAATTAATTAATTCCAGCTGGTAAACAAGAAATATTTTATGTTCACACATGGTATCTAAGGGCTGAGAAAAGTCTTCAGTGGACATTTATCTGCGAAGCATCTCAGTGATTTACACGTCATTGGTTCATTCAAAGGACTCGGGGCTCATTATAGAGGTGCAGAGTCTTTAGGTGAGGATGAGTAACAAAAATCTAAGTACTAATTAGGCAGCAAAATATGCAAATGAACACAGACAGTGTTGACTGAGGCCAAAATCTGGTCATATTTTCCTTGAAATGTATCTATGAACACACAGCAAAGCTTAGTGTTGCTCCTTCTTCTGCCTCTTGGTTTTCTGATGAATACAAACGTTTCTTCTATCCAGCATGTGAAATATTCCAATCAGAGGATACTGTAATGAATTTTTTATCATTTGTTTAACCCTCTATTGCACCGTGGTGCCCTCAGGCAACACATCAATTTTTGGGCTGGCAAATTTCCAAAATGCATCCCTTTGAATGATGAGATACTTTAAACCTGAGAGAGGACCACAAGGAAGCAATAAAATGATTGCATTTATCCACATGAATATCAAGAAACCATACCATAACATTTTTTGGCAGACTTTTACAGGAAACAGCTCCACAAAAATGGTCTACAAACATAAATTTCTGGCCTTTTTCTGTCTGGATAAAAAATATCCACCCTATAAGGTAAACCTGTAATTTTGATAGTTTAATGCAAACGATTTGCTAATTAAATGATGAATACCAACGAGAAAGATTATGGAATAACCATGGCTGCATGAAATTTTGGTAATGTGTGTTTTAGGTACATGTAGTGTACAAAAGTTCATCCTAATTTGCTCTTAACTTTAAAGATAAATATAATGGTGCAGTGACGTCAACTGCAGGCTGTTACTATGTTCTATAAGTCACAGTCTACTATTAACAGCCTTATTTGCTCATAGTTTACACACATTTCCCTCCATTTACAGAATGAATTCAGCCACATTCTCTGCCTCTAGAAAGAAGAGGGTAGAAAAAACTGCTTAATGGAGTTCTTATAAGCATTGAGTGGAAACATGACAGACGATGGCAACACATGTCTGGAATGACAGAGAACCGACAGGAAATGTTCATTTAAATGAAGCAATGATGGTCAAACGCTGAAGTTTGACCATGATTTCTTGTTTAGGAAATGGTTATTATCTTTAATACAATAATGTTCATAGTTTCTGTACTTTTTTATTCTTGTTAAGATTCTTTTGTTATCAGACACTTCATCGTGACATGTTTTCGACGGCTGTCTTCCGTCTTCCTCAGAGGCCTCTGAAACATGTCAGGTAGGCGTAAGAATGAAGTGTCTGATAACAAAAGAATCATAACAAGGTTATTATCTTTTTTTTTTTGCTACGCAGTATGAAAAATTACACTTGAACTCTTTCAAACATTCATTCTCATGGATTGTTCCACAATGATCCAATGTGTAAGCAACACTCAGCCGTAAAACCTTTAAAGGAGTTCCTTTCATCACACTTAGACATTAAAAATGGTGTGTAAGTATCATTAACTTGTTTATGTTATTAAATATTTATCATATATCTTCTCAAATACTGATTGAATATTTTTTCAAAACAGTTTTTCACGGATCATTATAAAACAGAAGTTTATTGTCAATGTAAGTAAAAACAACTAAATACATTTTAATCGCTCACTTTTGCATCAGCAGTAGAAGTGCGATAAAAGTACAATGAATTTAAAACTGCAATAAAATCAAGAGAGGATAAATAGCAGTGAAGTGCCAGTTTGTTATAAAGTACAGGTGCATTAGAGGTGAAACAATTGCATGAAGTGGTGCCCCAGATTTGACAGCCAGGTGGTAAAAACAGTTTTGAAGTCTATTGGTTCTGGATTTGATCAATCTGCGGTATATCTATAATCAGAAGGCAGTGGGATGAACAGTGTGTGGAATCGGCCAGTGTAAATGTCTCTGAGGCGGGTTAATGGTGAGCCGATGGTATGGTTGCTGTAGGTCTCTCCTGTTCTCATCTGTGGAGCTGTCAAACCACACAATGCAGCAGTAGGTCAGAGCGCTTTCTATTGCTGACCTGTAAAAGTTTTTAAGGAGGCACTGAGGGAGGTGAGCAGACTTTAGTTTCCCTGAGGAAATAAAGTTTATAATGCACCTTTCCCACTAATGAGAGATGTGTCGTCCAGGTGAGGTCAGCAGATGTGCACACCAAGGAACCTGAAACTGTCCACCCTCTGCACCTCCTCTCCCAGTATACAGAGGGCAGCCCTGTGTGTGTGTTTGAATTCCCTATAGTCCACTATTAGCTCCTTGGTTTTGGATGTTTTAGTCCAGGTTTTTGTCAGTACAACCTCCTCTCCATTGGCAGTGTCATCGTTGTATGTCATCAGCCTACAGAGAGGAGGTTCAGCATCTTGTGCAGATTATGGCGACAAACCCCAAAACCTTTTTTTGAAAAAAAAAAAATATATATATAATATATTTTATACAATTTTCTTAGCTAATGTTTTTGTCTAGATTAAGGTTTGAAGACAATAGAGAGCTTATCAGATTTTGTGCCTTTAGCAAAAGATTTTAAGGAAGACAACAGTAGGTGCGTTTCCATTACCCCTAGAATTGCACAAAACCTGAATATCGCAATCAAAATCTGGTAATGGAAACACCTACATTTTGAAAAAAAAAACTCAGATATCGCAAAAAAGTTTTTATGCTCCCAGGAGGTGGTTTTTCAGACGTATTGCTATTGAAGTATTTCGCAAAAAGTGTAATGGAAACACCTTTTCTGCATTTTCACTTCACCGGACATCACGTGGGGGCGTCGTGTGACCAGTTTGT
>JAOXYM010000012.1:25345650-25359748 GCA_028567055.1 Leptatherina wallacei | reverse complement strand
AAAGCTGATAGATCTCCGCCTGAAATTGATTTCTGTCTGGATGTGACTCACACACACACACATACACACACACACACACATTTTTTTTTCATTTCTTTATTTGATTATATGTCCTAGAAAGTTTTACAACTTAATCCTGCAACCTTTTGATCTGCATCAATTATTTATTTTATGAACTCCCCTTAAAGACCCATTATATCACTTTTCGACCTTAAAACTCGGCTTTCGGGACATGTTTGATGGCACAGTGACATCGATTATGTGCATTTTTTAGAGCCGTCACAGCCCAGCAGCTGAGAAACCGCAAATCCCCATCCGGGACGACGCCTGCTGAGTTTCGCTTTGCGTTACATGCTAGCAAGCGAATGTAAACAAACAGGTTGTTTAGAACGCACGCTGGCGGATTCAGCAAAGAAACACTAGAAGACATTATCGGAGGAAGAGAGGAAACTAAGGAGGATGGATGCCGAATTAGCCGTCGGGGTCGTGTCACTGAGAAAATAGTATAAGTTGTATAGTGTCCATTTAACGTGATCTCTTTTAAAAAGCAGCTCAAAACTCATCTTTTTAAACTTGCTTTTGCTGAGTTTTATCTGTTTTATGTTCTTTGTTGTTTTGTTTTTCATTGTGAAGCACTTCGTAATTTCAATCTTGAAAGGTGCTACAGAAATAAACACTTGCTTACCTGCCATTTTCCTTCCAATGCACAGCTATCTTACTGAGAAACATTACTTGATGCATACACTACCAGGGGACAAAAACGCTGTCGGCAGTCTTACAGTTGTAAAAAATTCATTAGTTGAAAAATATCAATAATTAAAGAGAAAATGCTATTTCATGGTTCAGAGATGTGATGCAGACTTGGGGAAAATGTAAGTTGGTAATATTTCATTCATGTCATTTGGTTTTTCAACGTTTGTTGTGTTTCTGCTCTCTTTCACAATATAAGCAGCATGTTGGGAACATTCGTTTTACTGGGCTTAGTATGAACATTGTTCTAAAGTTATAACTTTTAAACCTGCTACCTTTATCATAAATGGATTGTTTACAAGTAGGGGAGCGTATTGGCAAGAATCTGGTGACAAGATATACATCACAATATAGAGGCAACAATACGCTATATCCCGATATATCTTGATACTATAGGTAAGACAATACATTGCAATTTTTATTTATCAGAATTTATTTGAAAGAAAACTGTCACAACTTAGTAAAAACACAAACTTGTAATATGTTTAACATCAACTTACTAAATGAGAACAGAGGATCTACATTTCACTACAGAAGAAATAAAAACTCTTGCTCTTTATGTACAAGATGAATAAAGAAATAAAAATCGGCCTCAACCGTAAAGGTCTCAAGTATCCCTGTAGCATCAAACATGCCATCACTTAAGTGCAATATAAAAAGTATGTAACTTGACATATGAAAAATATATTAACAATGGTCATACATATAGAATATTTCCATTTTTGATTTCAAAGTATTTATCAAAAGAGAGTATGCTTGGTGCAAATTTTAAAAAAAAACAACACTTTTACTTTTATCCTCTTAACATATACATTTATATAAATCTAAAATTAAAGTGCTCAGGATTCTTAAAGAAAACTTTAACAAAAAGTCAAGTTTAGATGCAACACCACTGTGTAATGTTTGCATGTATACCCAATTGTTGATTCTGGGAAAAAGACAGATTAACTTTTTTTTGGGGGGGGGGGTTCATAAAAAAAATTTGATATTGTGGTTTTGAATATTGATACAATGTGTAATGTTTACATATATGTATATAGCATATTGTTGACTTTAGGGGGAAAATTTTTTTTTTTAAACTTTTTTTCACTGAGAAAAAATTTAATAAATCGATATTGATACAATATGTCGTCATGCAAAATATCGCAGTATATCGGCAAATCTATATTTTCTTACACACCTTGTTGCAACAACATAATCAGTTCTGGCCACTGTCCCAGACTAAACAAGCCAGTATGTGCTGGACTTGCCTTTCACAAGAATTCGCCCTCTTTCTGCACCTCTGTGATGTAAATAAATCTATTTATAGTTTGTTTTTTGCAATATCGAGAGACAAAGGTCGTCACCACACACGGAATTACATTTATCACTTCAATTTTCAACTAACAGAGCTCTGGAGACTATCACAACCCCTATGAGTGTTTTCACTACCTACCTGCTTCTTTTATACAACAGGTTTGCAGGAAACCTTGGAACTCTATGTTAATCGATCTCCAGTTACACTATTCTCTCCCACTCTGTTGTGTGTTTTACAGACAGAGAACATTGTTTTCATAATTGTTAAAGCCATGAAATTAAATGTGGGTGGTTTGTATTCAAAAGGATTGTATAGTGAAGCTGCAAGTAGAGTTATACAAGGTTGGTGTAAATTAAATTCCCACTGGCATCTGTGAGGTTTGCATCGTGTATTTACTGTGCCGTGTACAGAGACTATAAGCATAACGAATTATTGGGATGTTCGCCTCTCAGAGCCAAAGCATCCCTGTTTGCAAATGATCCTGCCCCCTACTGGCAGGCTAGGACAGCCACCTCAGACAATAAGAAGTAGGGATTTAACAATTACTTAATGTTACAATCAATTATAGTATGAAACACCATTATTAATTAATCATAAAGATCCCTCAAAATCATCACTTCCCATAAAGGATTACACCTGAAGCATTACGGCAGAGCAGTGGAACTTCTGCACAGAATGAAAACAATGTTACACCACACCCACGTGTTACCACTTGTGTTAATTTATCTTATAAGTTGCAGAAGAGGCGTGATAGACTGAGACAGTACAGTGGATGAAGTGTTATTTCTTCCCCCCCAAAAAGGGCCCTGTTTACATGACGTGTTGAGATTCAGCCTCTCTTATACATGGCAACAGAGTGGTTGAGTGCTACGCAGGGTGAAGCAGAGACACATAAAGCCAAGGTGGAAGCTCTTAAATACGACGACGTCACTGCCCGCTGCGCTGGCACTCTGCAAGCCACGTGAACAAAGCAACAACAACAATGGTGGATCCCTGTATTCTTCTTGTGCTGCTACATCTTTTGAACTTATTTGGTCTCTCAAAACAAAACATACTCATCATTCAGCATGTATGTCGCCAGCGAAGATGTTGTCTTCCAGTTTAATATGGATTTAGTAGGAACTAGTGTAAACATGGGGTGTATCGTTGCAACTTAGTTTTCACTGCCATCTAAAGGCCTGGCATGCGTACTACATCGTATTCACTCAATTTGTAAAGTTGTGTCAACGTCGATTGGATTAATTCCGTGTCGTATTAATGCAGTTTTTTTTTATCCTGCAAAGGGGGAAAAAAAAAGCAAATTTGGTAGCAGCGTTGTTGTGTAAACTAGGCCTAAAGCAGCCATAAAAAAGTTGCAGAGAAAGGAGGAAATACTTTTCACCTCTCGCAGGAAAACCACCAGCTTTTTACACTAAAGCAAAAGCTCCGTAGTTTGGTTAAACTTTTCATTTAATGGAGTAACATTGAAATGAAACATCATCGTGTCATTTACAATTTTGTAATTATGTACAACTCGGAATGGTATACATAATTAAAATCTCAAGAATCTTAGCTTTCCAATGGTGTACAACGTTTCTAGGTAATTGGAAGGTAGACTGAGTAGAATACATATTTATTTGTTACGTCCCACCCACGGGTCGTATGCGGGTTAATTATTGTTTACAGCAGTGTTTCTCAATCCAGGTTCTTGGGACCAACTCCTCATCAAATTCTTTGCAAGCCCGTTAACGAGTCATTCATTTCATTCAGGTGTGTTAAAGTAGGGTTACCTGCAAAACATGCAGGGCAGTGGGTCCTGACCTGGACTGAGAAACACTGGTTTACAGAGCAGAGATGATTTTGCTTGAATGAGACCGCTTGGTTACTTTACTTTTTTTCTACATTATTTTGGTATTTTGGTATCAACATATATAAATAAATAACATATAAAGATCGTTGATATATTACATATTTGTAGTGTAGTCTAATTAATTAATTCATAATTGTGATAATTGTAAAATCAAGATTATATTTTGGACAATAGTAACAAGAAAATCTCTAATCATGACATCCCTTATAAGAAGCATTCATATCCAACACGTCCCCAACACACAGTATCGGTTATCAACACCTGGACAGTGCCAGGATCTGACACCATAAAGTGTTAAAGGACCAGACAGTGTGAAGCTTACCTCAGACCCACTTCCTCTCATGACGTCCTCAGGGATGTCATAAATCTGATCTTCCATCTCCACCTTTTGCTCTCCATCAGCTTTAACTTTTACCAGGAGTACTCTGAAGTTGGATCCACCGAGGTCAAGTGCCAGGAATTCTCCTTGTTCTTTCAACAAAAACGAAATGATGACATAAAAAGATACAGTTAAATCTCCTGATCAAATGAACAATTAGATAAATAACATTTGCACTTAACCCCAAACAAAATAATCAATCAGACTTCCAATCTTGGAAATATTACAATAGGAGCTTATCAATGTGTTTTTGCCACCTACTTCATAACTGTCTGACCATAAAACTGTACTTTTTAATAATTTTGATGGTACACTGATATTTATTATGTAAACTCCTAAAGTTGTTCTAGCTCCTGCTGCGTCCCGGGGCTGAAAAACAACACTTCACAAATTTGTTTTTCGGCCCCTAGGTTCATTTTAAAGCTGTGTTTCGCTGTATGGGATTAAGTCACACACCAGCATTGGACATTGGCCATTTCGACCTCATATCATCATGGCTGATTCAGCAAAGAAAGACAAGTGGCCATTACTGGGGGAAGAGAGGAAAAGAAAGAGAGAAAGGGACAGAGCAAGTCATAAGACAAAAATCAACCTCTGAATGACTTTTACTGACTGCAGAGAGCTCAGAAAAGAGACAAGATGTAAGAAGGATGCTGAATAAGCTGTTGTTAGGGGGCGTCTTAGTGCAAAAATTTGTAAATGGTCAGTAGTGTTACTTTAATGTCATGGCATTGATTGTAAATGTTGGTTATAATTAGGGAAGGGCGACTACCAATACCAGGTATCGGGACGATACTGGCCTGGGAGGACGCCCAGAAAACCCAGGACATGCCAGAGGCACTATGTCTCTCGGCTGGCCAAAGAATGCCTGAGGGTCCCTATGGGGAAGCTGGAAGAAGTGGCTGGGGAGAGGGAAGTCTGGGCTTTGCTGTTTAGGCTACTAAACAGATAAGTGGTGGAGAATGGATGGATGGATGAACATATTCTCCAATGAAACAATTAAACAAGACTTGTGAATTTATCTTTCAAGCTGCACATTCAATTTAAACTAGTGGGCAATCAATGTGTGGTTCAACCAATTAACTGTTGTTTGCTTTGGTTGGATTTTCTTTTCCATCTTGGTAAAAACAGCAATTATATAACAAGTAAACAAATTTGCTCAATCTGTATCAACATTATAACTTCATTCCTGCATCGTCTATTTGCTCATCTAGCTCTGCTCTGAACATATTTCAACAATAAAATCTTACAGCTAAATAAAAGTTCACACCAACAGTATATTAATAAATCAACACAAGGCTTACCGCAAAGCAGATTGTATCTGATCAAAATGATTATTCGTAAGCCTCAAGAAATAAATGGCCATGAAAATGATAATATAATCATCTAGACTTGTAACTTTTGTATAAATTACTCTGCGTACATCATGAACTGTGTTTAGACTTCCTGACTCTGCTGTAATGTTCTGCACATCTGTTTTGTGACAGATGATAGACAGATACTTTACTAATAATCCATGGTGTTCATCATTTTAAAATGCAAAATACTTTGGAAATTAATATTTAGTCAGTGTCATGCAACCTTATCTGTGTGACTGACAGAAGGGGAAAAAAAAAACTTTGTCAAAGCTGATCTATCAGTGGGCACCACTCATGAGCCACAACCCCACAGGGCACCTTGAAGCACAGTAGAATAAAGTCAGAGCAAAAACATATTACAAAGAAATAAAATAGCCATTCATGCAAATGAAAAAAAAAGAAACTTGTGTAAAGACCATAAAAGGCTGAAAGGTTAAAAAGCAGTATATGCTGCTATTCTTAATACATGACCTGTGCTGGCCTTGTAAAGAAACTTTCAGTATAATTGTGATTCTTTGCTCTCAATATAATATCAAGCCTTCTGTCTTCACAGTGGCTGACTTCAAGCGTTTATAAAGAGCTGTGTGATCACAAACCTATTAGCGCATTGCACTCTGCAAAAAATAAATAAACAGAGCCATTATCTGGCACAACAGGAGAGCCACTGCTAAAAAATATATTTCATTTCTGGGGGAAAACAAACAAACAAAACAAATGATTTCATGGTTGACATTTTGTCTGGATTTAATATTAACAGATTATCAAAGTTCTCATATAAATACTTTAGGTCTAAAAAGAACTGAGCATGTGTGCAAAGGAGCCTTTTTTGCTAAGTTTTACAAAAGAGATTTGCTTTCAAACAGGTGTTTACCAGTTCCATCAGGAGTGGAGCGCACAAATGTAGGCAGCATCCTAACAGCAGCTGTGGGGTTGGTGTCTCTGCACAAGCCTTTGTCCATCTCTCGCCGAAATCTCACAGACAAATCCATCAACGTCTCATCTGACAGCTTGAGCTGCTGGAGGTATTTATCCACCTACATAAATCAAACAGTAAATTCATTATCATTAAAATCAGCCAAGTTAATAACTATTTACATAATGAATTAAACAAATCTGCATTAGTTGTTACACAGCCTTCTTTAGCTGAATGCCATTTAACGTGTGTTGTGTACAATATCTTGTCAACAAAGCTGTTAAGGTGAGTCAGTTTGTAAGTTATTGCTTAAAAATCCCCTTCATACCCAGATTGCAGCCAATTAATTAAATGCTCAAAATACAAAAGTTAAAAATATTTTAGTCTCCTGTGGAACGGACAGGGTGGAAACAACACCATCCAATCATTTTAACCGGCCCGTTCTAAACGATTGGATGGTGATATGTCTATCAAACTCAACTGCAATTTGCCCCTCCCTCTGCTCCTCTTAAGTCCCTTTCAGACTTGCTCTGAAAAGCGGTAATGTTGCGGAATTTGTCTTTTATACCGCTTGCATTCAGACAAACGTTCCGCTCTAATCTGTCTAGCCCTCTTATTTAGCAAACTAAAGACACAAACTTTCACTAAAGCATCACAAGCACCTTTCTCTTCTTTACAAAATTGATTTCATTTATTTAAATCCATCATCAGAGAACATTTTATGGAGGGAATATACATTTACTTGTCACTTTATTATCATAAAGGGATCATATCCATCCCTTTATGAGCACGTGTACCATCTTCTGATCACTTTTTCTTTCGCAGACTTTATACAAAATACAATGTACTGTATTTAATCTTTGAACTTTACCGATTCAAACCACAAGATAAAGAACATCTATGCACTTCAAGTCTTCAGGGCATGTTGGGTGTTTGGAAATGCTATAGCGCCGCATTACTGCTACTATCCGGTGTCTGGAACTGACGTCAGATCGCGTGAGTTACCTCTGAACTCAGCACTGCCGACTAGTGGAGGTCAACCACGGCAACGTAAAAGACGCATGGAAATATGAGGAAGTGTTGCATGAGAATGTTTGTAATGGACGTCACCATTTACGTACGTAAAGGAGCATAAATGGCCCTTTAGTCATAGTTTCTGTCATCTTTCTTGTGCAAAGGTTAAACTAGGGTGAGAAAACATCCTCCTTTGAGAGTTAAAAAACACGTCTGGCCAGGATCTACCTCATATCCTTATATACTGCACTAGACCCCTGTGTCTTAATTAAAGCAAGGGGGCTTTGCAATACCTATTTACACATATTTTGTATATTTGGTAGATATTCTGGCAACTAATTTGCACTTTTATCTTATTTATTCTGCTGTAGCTTTGTTGTATTTCATCTTATTTATTTAGTCGCAATTTTTCTTTTTTATGATTCTGTTCTATTGAGCTGACTGGAGGGCTTTTTAATTTTGTTGTACCCATTATAATGACAACCATTCACACCAACTCCTTGAGAGAATTAAGAGTTACCAATAAACCGAACATGCATGTCTTTGCATCGTGGGAGGAAGGCGGAGTAGTCGGAGAGAACCAACGCATTCAAGCTGAGAAATGCCACTGTTTGAACCCCTCCCCAGCAAAGGCTTGAAACAGCAACCTTCTTGGTCAGAGGCTGCAGTGCTTACCACTACATCATTGTGCAGCCATCACAGACTAATGTTTCATAAATGGCTGAAAGGATGTGACCAAAAATACCAAGGGCAGAAAATAGTCAGAATCTGAAAATCTGAAAGATGAAATTTCAAACCAGATTGCAATCCCAATAATGGTCAGAAAAATCTCAATTAGACTTATTTTCATATTCAGATATAGTGCCAGCTAATGTCAACATCTATTACTCAACATTAATTTAAGTAAAGACTTGTAGCTTTGTGCAGAGTACTTCATGGACAGAGAGCATTACAAATACATAAAAAGATATTCTGTTTCAGCTTTTACAACAACCAACTTAATGCCAAAATTATATTGAAGCTCACTACCGTTCGTGGTGTTATATCATCACTGGTCTGCCATTCAGTGCAGCACAACACAAACACACTATGTGCTCACGATGCAATACACTGTTGACTTGTGTTAAGTGTGTATATTCAGTCACCTCACGAAGTGCTCAGAGCTCCCCAGTTTCTGAAAGCTTCATGGATCTGTAACAATATCAAGAATTAAACCCTACAGATCTTCTGTTGACTGCCCTGAAGACGGCTGTTCAAATATTTCCCATTGAATCTGATGAAGGAATGGGATAACGCTTTGCAAATCCCAGTTTGTAAAGCTTTGCAGACTAAGCAGCTCTGAGAAGCTACAGCCACCAGATGCGCTTCTAGAGTCCCAATTAACACCGTGAAGTAACACAGTAAAGTGTGAAAAACACAGGCGTGGACACTTTCTGAGGAGACGGTAAAACACAACTTCATGGATATTTTTTCATAAAACATCTCCTTTTTCTTAAATACAGCTACACAGGAAGAGCAGTTCCCAAAGGTGCTATGAATAAATAAATAGAGTATAGAAGCAGGAAAATCATAAATCTTTCCAACCCATTCCTATAAAGTAAATCACAGCAAGGAGCAAAATGCAGCAACAGAAGAAATAAAGAAAATCAAAGGGCTAAATAAGTTTAATTCGGCAATCAATTGAAAATTAATCTGCAAGGATGATCCAAAGATTATATTAATATTCTTCCATGCTGGGAAATGTCTGTGATTTCTAATGGAAACTGCAGCAGTTATTCTGCCATGTTTTGGGGCAAGTTGGGTATTTGTGCACCATATTGTAAGAATCCTGCTAGCACTGCAGTTGTCTTTAGCAAGGACAGACCTTGAGATTATGCTTTTAAGACACAACCTACAAGAGCAGCTTCAAAGATCACATCTCAATCCACTTCTAGTCTACATTACCAAATGATAAACGTGTCTGTCCAGTGTCACTTGGAGGAAAAAAAGTTTTAAAAGCATTGTCAATAATAACTTATTGAAACCATTTTGAAGACAAAGCTGAAACATTTTCACATTGCAGAATGTAGTAGAATTGTAGTAGGTCAGATCAAACTATTCATTTTCATACATGGTGCACTTTTTTTTTTAAGACAACCCACAGTCAAGCTCATTTTTAAGATTTTGTCATCCTGGTAGGGAGGCTGAGCTGCTCAAATGCTCCACCAGAGAAAAAAAAAAGATGTTGGATTTATCTTATGTGAATGTTAAAAATGTATACAGCCCCTCTGCACTCCCGCCTTTAGGAAGATCAGATTTGAGGTGGTCCTCCTCACTTCCACCTAAAAAAAAAACACTGTTTAGCAGCAAACAGTCAAACAGACCATTTAAAGACACTAGGGGGCAGGATGAAGAAATGAAACGCAATGGGAAACTGCAGCCACCAGCCAAGCCGGCACGGGAGCGGGTACAAACTCTTAACAGATTGTCCATATTCACAGCACTGCACTGTATATACTGCCCGACTTCTATCATATTTCTGTTTTGACTCATGAGATGCCGCTGATAAATTCTTTTTCCTTAGTGCCACTTTTTACTGGGCTTTCAGTGGTCCTGGGTCGTTTGCTGGCTGCAGAAGAATCCATTACTACCCCAAATAGTAGTTGAATAAACCGCGACCATCTTCTTCCTGTATCAAAGCTGTCGAGGACTCGCACGCAGTGTCAACTGACATCACATCCGTAGGACTGCGCGGGAAATTCGGGTCCCGAACTGCAGCGCATTATGCAGCAAACAGCCTGTTCAAGGCCATGGAGAGATACGTGGGTGGGCTCGTTCTTTTTGGTTTTTAACGCTTCATCAACCATTAGCATTAAAAAACTGGGCATGCATGTGTATTCTTTTACAAATCCTGCCCCTAGTTCCTTTAAACTTGGTTCTAATGAAGCTGAAGATGCTCTGAGAGGGTGCTGGAAGGCACAGACTGGAATGTCCTCTGTGAACCACATGGACATGACATCAACGCCATGATTGGGCGACAGACTTGTCCAAACAAGTTAGACGCTTTCCAAAATGATAAACCCTGGATTGTCAGTGGTAGGGCTGCCCCAAACGATTATTTTCAGAATCAATTAATCTGTTGATTATTTTTACGATTAATCAATTCATCTGCCAGTTCGATTATTTTTCCATTAATTGATTAATCTAATGACTTTTTGTTGCTTGATTAACATAAGAATAAATTTACCCAGAATAAATACTAAAAACGTTCTTAATTCAACATTTTACCAAACAATACCAAAAATCTTAGTTTAGTCGCTGTCTGTTAAGGGACATTGTGCACACATGTCTGTAGGTAGGTACGGGACTGCATCCACTAGTTCCTGAAAAAAGGGACTGTTTTCACGGTTCCCGTTCTGCATGCAGGGGTTACTGCTTTAAATTCTTTAAAGTGATCATATGAAGAAGCCGTATAGATCACCAAAGCAGAGCTAGCACTGCTGCAGTCGATTTTGCCTGCATGCTGTGCTATGTGATGACACATGCATGGTGCAACTGTGGTGGATTGTGTTGCCAGATTTGGCGTTTCCCCCCCTAATTTTTAAGGCACGTTTACAGTGTGTTTAAGTGGGATTTTGCCTGGAGGGCTCATTAAAAATCTGGCACTCTCTAGAACAAAGTAGACCTGTGAAAGAGCGCCGTTCACGAGTGCCAGAATGAATGTGTTCACAATAACGTTCGTCAAGCTGAAATTATAGTCTGTTCAGTTCACATTCATCCAAAATATCACCACAACACTGGTTTCCAGTTCCCCTTCAAAATAAGAGCGTTCAACTTGTTGTTGTCTTTTTTTCGACGTGTCGATGTGTGTTATATAAATCAACGCATTTATATAATTGATTACGCCGACTCATTGATTCCACTGATTCCTAATCAGTGGAATTACTGATTCCACTGATTAGGAAGCCCTAATCAGTGGCCTAAAAAAGTTAATGAACATAAAAAAGAAAATCTTTAGGGAATTACTGAAAACAACACAACATTGACATTTGTGACTCCAGAGGGTGGTCAGTAGCACAGGGTGTAACAATAGACCATATCTCTTCACACTGTACACCTCAGACTTCCTATACAACCCTGAGCCCTGTCATCTGCAGAAATATAGTGTGGGAGCAATACCCTCATCCTGAACACAAACAAAAGAGATGATTGTGGATTTTGGGAATAAGTAAGTAAAGCCCTGTTTACATCCTGGGAGCAGAGGTGGAAATGGTGGAGGGATACAACTACCTGGGAGTTCAGCTGGACATGACTAGACTGGAAATGCAACACAGAGACAATAGAGGAAGGGACAAAGCAGATTATTTCTTAAGAAAGCTGACATCATTCAATGCCTGTGCCTAGATGTTGCACATCTTCTGGAAGTCTGTTGTGGAAAGTGCTATCAGCTTTGCAGCCATCTATGAGGCAACAGGATCAGAGAAAGAAACTTTAAGTAACTGGGTAAATTAATCATGAAGCCTGGTTTTGTGCTGGGGACTGATCTGGAGCCACTGGAGCTGAATGTACAGAGAAGAATGCTCCACAAGCCGCTGACCCTGCTTGACTCACAAAAATTTTTAGCCACGACCCCCAAAATACCATACATTGGTGTTCGCGACCCTTCATAAATAAGGAGGATTAATGTGGATGTATGCATTGTGTTTAAAAATGAAGGTGCTAAATTTAGACTTATCGCTCCATTAATGGTTTAATTTTGACAGCCAGGATAAAAATCTCCAATTTTACTGATAAATGTTGCTTATATATTTTTCAAAAATGATCTGGCGACCCTACACAACACAGCAATGTGATGTCTGATCTTTGGCTGAACTTGCTGGCCCATCCACTCCTGAGAAGACTGGCAAATGTCTTGAATGTTCTCCACTTGTACATAATTTTTGTCATTGCAAAATGATGGGCTCCACATTGTTTGCAAATGGTCATTCAGCACTTCCCAGATTTATGGGGTTGTTTCTCAAAAATCATAATGATGCATTTCCTCCTCGGCACTGTGAATGCTCCAAACCAGATTATTTTTACCTAATGTTCAGACCTTTGAAGGACTGGATCATTTTTTATAATGTCCTGATGTATAAAACTGTTGAACTGAAAATAGGTGTCGTTTTTTGTAAACGTTTCTCTGAATGAGTCATCTTCTGGCTTCTGCAGAGTTTAAGATCAAGCTGACCGTTTACTGAACCATATGTGCTGGAGCAAGGTTTTAAGGGAGTCGGAGAAAGTGGGGAAGCAGAGGAGGGGAAGTTGAGATGCTGCAAAGTGCCCTTGGGCCAACTGTGTGAAGGAGCTTTGGCGTCAGTGCAAGGGAGCAATACATAGTACCCCAAGAAATGTTTTAAAATTCATGGCAGGTGGCCCCCAGAAATAAGAATGCAGTAAAAGCCTGCCAAGGCATTTAGTGATAAGGGCATTTAACATTATTAACCTTACAATGTTTCGTCCTGAATCATAATGTCTGTGGGGAAAGGGGTCCATTAGATTAAATTAAATGAGGCTAATACTATGTAAATTGAGTTGAAACCGCAACTAAGTGTCAATACCGGCCATGTGAATAACACTGACAATTTTTTCAGTTTGTTAAAATTACCATTCAATTTTGATTATAGACAATGAGCCAAGGCTCCAAAAGCATGAATTTGAACCCTACAGTTTATTTAAATTATCACTAATTACTAGAGGTGTTAATGTTATTTTAACTCCATCATACCTTCAATGAAAAATCCCTCTGACAATTTAACAGCTTGAAATTCATACAAAAATATGCAATCAACCACAAAATGGACAGTTGATAGAGGCATAGTTGAAATTTAAGATTATCTTGTCACACTTGGGCACTTATCTTAACTCAAAAGTAATGTTAAGCGAAAGTAACTGAGGCAGATATTTGGACTACAAGGGGATCTGTAGTACAAACACTGTGGCGCATGTTACAACCTTTTTGACCCGTTTTCACGTCTTCCTGGTTAGTTAGCACGTATAATTGTTAGATCAGAGTACCCCAGAAGTCCCTGAAACAAGCTCTAGTGTTTCACATTAATACTCACCTTTTGTGTCGGGTCATCGGACAGGTCGGTACAGTAATTAGCTGGAAGACTTGAAGCTAACATGTTCAGTGAAGGATGTGTGGCAACTCTGCGCCCTGTCCTCCGTTCACTAAGTCGAAGAAAGTTTATCCACAAAGACGGCGGGCGTTTGTAAGTACAATAAAATTGTTTTTGTTTCACCTTCGCTATGTTGCTTTTCGGTAAAAGTGTTGGTAAAAGTCTCGTTAAAAACGGAGTCGTACTATGAGAAACAAGAAACTTCCAGCTTCCTGGACTTGGTAGATTGTTGACGTCATTGGGAATTGATGGCGCCAATTGGCTGAAGACAGAACACGACGTGAGCCGCCCAGAATGTACACAAGTGCTGGGTTTACACCAATGACTGTATAATAAAAGGTTTACACATACACACACACACACAGTGCACAAATATCTATCCACACGGTCACAATGTC